>CAJPDP010431982.1:0-15320 GCA_905336975.1 Bombina variegata variegata
AATTTTAAACAACTTTCCAATTTACTTCCATTAAAAAAAATGTGCACAGTCTTTTATATTTACACTTTTTGAGTCACCAGCTCCTACTGAGCATGTGCAAGAATTCACAGACTATACGTATATGCATTTGTGATTGGCTAATTGCTATCACATGGTACAGGGGGAGTGGAAATATACATAACTTTGAAATTTGTTGGAAAAAAAATCTACTACTTATTTGAAATTCAGAGTAAATGCTATTGTATTGTATTGTTATCTTGCATTTGTTGATTATGCAAATCTACTGTGTTGAGTGGTCCTTTAAGACAGATCAGACATCCTTATCACTCAACTGCTTTCCTTTCTTATCTCTGACTCTATACAATACTTAGAAGGAACAATGTTATCAATTTTGCTTAGCTCTATTGGTATCCTTTGTTAAAGAGTAATCTTCTGTGAGCTCAGGAACGTGCATACATGTCTTTAGCCATTTGGCAGAAGTGCTTGCAACATTGTAGATAACAAACGCTGTTGCCATAGATTGCAAGAGACTCCTGAGCTCCTATCAACTTACCTAGCTTTACTTTTCAATACAGTAATGCACACCCAGAGGTCCCGGCTATATATTATTGTCTTTTGCATCAAACGTGTGATTTACCTGACATGGTAAAACTGAGCTACAGTATCATGGTATACAGTGACATTTAAAGTGCTATTCGGATGCTTTGAAAACATTTTAAGAACAGGGTTATAAAACTATAAGACAAATGTATCTCATCTTGTTGTATAAAAGTTTTATCAGCTCATGGGCCACCTCATGCTAAGCACATAATGACATATTTACACCGTGTTAATTGCTCTAAGTCTCCATTGGCCGGATTCCAATGTGCTCTTATCTGCTTCAGCTGGTACCAGGGACCAAAATGGCTTTGAGTAATTTACACCATTCTAGTAGGAGAAAGGAAACATTCAGTGTAACAGCTGTCTCCTATACACAATGCTTAGATCGTCTCCCCATGCACATTATAAAACATATTGGTGAATATTATGATTTATGTCAATAGCATTACATAAACAGACCCAGGATAATGGAAATCTCAGAAACACACATTAGCTGAAGAACATACTTGATAGAGCACACTGGTTTTGTTTTCTTCCATAAATGAATGTGTGTTTCTGAGATTTGTGTATTTTTTATTTTTTTTATTTTTTTAGAATACATGCTTAACTAATAATGCCAAAACCATCATACAGAGAACCAGATTTAAAGGGCATTTAATACTAAAAAGAAAAGGCTGTTTATACCCTGAATATAAGGATGTATTTTTAGACCTTGAGATCAGTGCTGAGAAGCATGTAGATACCCAACTGGAACTAAAACAAACATAAGGGAATAATTAAAGTAATAGTAATAGTAATAATAATAATAATAATAATAGTAATAATAATAAAAATAATATAGGGCAAAGTTTTTAAATTATTATGGCTCTCTCTAATGTGTCAGCTATTGCTAGCCAACCTTCACTCTTCTGTATGTTCACATTTTCACAATAAATTGGATTTTTTACTTACTACTACTAACTTTGATGGTTGGTGGATGTTTTTAGAGTGTACTGAAGCCAAACAGCCTCATTTCTCTTAAGGGTTTATGCCCACTGAAATTATAACATTTTCAGAAGCACAAGAAACTCATTTTCTCTTTCATATACACTTTGAATCTCTGGAGCGCTTTTTGTTTTGTTTGTGTACAAAAAACCAATAGATACAATTTGCACCTTTTTTAACACATAAGGGTTTGAATTGATCCATTAAACATTTTTAAATGTAATATCTACCAAATGTTAAGATATGAGTTCTCCCCCCCCCAATTAGCACTAGTATTTTTATTCCACTTTGATCTGACCATCAATTTTGACCAGTTTCTCTATTCCATCCAAGCTATAAGTCGAGATCAAGCTTATAAACAGTATCTGGAAGTAATGTGCTGGTTGGAATCTCATCTGCAAACTTCCGGATGGGACAAACCATGGTATTGATCCCAAATGGCATCTGGCTCTAAACTTGCTGTAAAATTGTACATGTACTACTTTTATTACTTTTACGGCCTGAATCTACATTTTTAACAAGAACACAGTTTAAGAGGTTGAGTTTTTTTTACACACACAATAAACCATCAGACTGCAACATATGTACAACAAAAGCCAACTTATTGAGTATAAGTCTCAGCAACACTTTCATCCAAGTAAGATCACCGAACACAACTATACAATTTCTTAGCGTTTAAGAGAGTAAATCATTTAGAAACCCTGCAATAACTTTTTCATCACATGTCAGATTCTAACGCATTACAATTTGACAATAAAGAGGAAGGGGATTTCCTTATCTCCCTATTTCAACTTCTACTATTATGCGTCTCCTCCTGATTCTCACTTTTCACAGCTTGGTGTGTTGTGCAAGCAAAATGTAGGGCAATCATATTATGTCACTTAACGTATACAGCACACTATATTAGCATTGATCTTTTGTGACCTCAAAGATGCCCAGGAAAACTACAGCATCAATTAAATTCTACCATCATTCATTTTAGCCCCTCCTATCACAAGATACTTTACTAATTTTCACAGGGCAGCCAAGATGTAACAGCATAAACTGTCCTGTTAATATCAATCAGCTCTTGAGCTTGATCAATTAATTATAAAACTCTCCACATTTTTTATTTTATTTAGTGAAACCATTAAAAGTGTTTTATTCAACTTAACACCATAATAATGCTTTGGACACCCATAGTTTATAGAATCACTAAAGTCAAAATGAAAGTTTTATGATTCAGATAAATCATGCAATAAAAACAACTTTCCAATATACTTCCATTAATAAAATTTGCATATTCTTTTATATACACACTTGCTTAGGCTCATCTCCTATTGAGCATGTGCAATAATGTACAGTATATATGTATATTCATTTTGTGATTGGCTGGCAGCTGTCACCTAATACAGGGGAGGAAAATATATTCTAGTGCTCATTTCAGATTCAAAGTGCTACAGCATTGTCTTTTTTATCAGGTAAACTATGCAATCATTCTGTGGTTTAGTGGTCCTTTAAAAGCCCACTCTTCACTAAGGCACATCTAAGGAGCATATGTGTGCGTTATGATTCATTTACAAAGAGAGAGCAAGATTACATTTGATAGCAGTAGACAGTAAAGATAACTTAACACCTTTTTTTTTTCAAAGTATGAAACAAAGGACTTTAAAGAAACAATAATAATTTGATTGGACTGGTGAAATGTGTAACCATGTTCAAGATAGAGATGTTTTTATGTTTTAACCATAAACCTGCTGTAAAAAAAAAACAACTAACATGTATGAACACATTAAAACCCATACATGTCATCACATCTTCACCACCATCTATTGACAGTAAGGAATTCCAACGAGCAGAGAAATCATTTCATAATAATAATAAAATAAATTTGTGTTTTTCTACTGTTAAGCCCAGAGAAGAGCTACAGCTTAGCTGCCTACTGAGTCAACCTTACTCAATGAAATGGCTGGCTTTGGTTCAACAAAAACACAAGCTTCATCCAAAAGAAATCCGCATTTCAATTACCGTTAACAAAAACCATTACACACATTGAACATCGTACACTGAAACTCTTCTCTGCAGCTACGCTACTTCCCAAGGTTCCCTCACAGCTTCCCACAGCACAGAGCCGCTCCCTCCCAACTTCTCTAACCACAAAGATCTACATTGTTGTGTATTCAGAAACAATAGATGGGTGCTTTGCAAGCTATTCCCTCTTCTACTGTGTAAACGATGGGAAAAATGCTTCATGTATAGGGAAAGGATAAAGATTTAGTTGCTTGAAGGGAAAGTGTACACCATTATTAAACCTGTCACTGTGAGGAACTGCTGTGAAACTTAACAGCGCTAATGCTTGTAAATACAATACAGTAAACTTGCACAGAGTACAATGATATGGCTAATTCTGTAGTACACATATAGGTGCAGAGCATGGAATAAAATAAACCTCTACAAAATAATAAACATTGATAATATAGGGTCACAGCTATTATGGACATTGCAGTTTAATACATTTATTTTATTGACCCTCACACAGTTATATTCATGAAAAATGGTTTTAAATTGTATGTTTCCTTAGTATTGATGGATAGAGGACAGACAATGTAATTCTAAAGAAACATAAACTGGCTATTACAGATGATGCATCTAGTATGCTGAATAAGGTATAGATTACAAATGGAGGGTGCATCATCTTGCGCTTGATCTCACACTAAGAAGAGCACACAATACTGTATTACAAGTGGATGTTTACAAATGTTAACAACAGCATCTGAATGAAACCAACTTTTTAGCAAACCCTTTACTATCAAATTACAAATGGTGAGTTAAGAGTTTGGTTCGAGCACAATTCAAAATACTGCTGTAAAATTTAGCACTGCTAATTAACCTCTCTGCCACCTAAAGTGGTGACCCAAACCAAGTAAAAATATCCCGATCCGATTGGGATGATTGACAGCCCCTGCTTGCGGTCGACTGGCCACCAGTGAGCAGGGGGCAGCATTGAACAAGCAAATGTTTATGCAATGTTAAATGTAGCCAGTGTATGCTGCGAGGTCCGGCGAACATGTTCACGGCAGCAAATCATATGTCTGCCCCACCTTTAATAAATGGAGCCCTATCTCGAGTGATAAAAAAATAAAATAGGTGACTCTCGCCTTCAATATCCTACTGGGTTTCTTTGTATTCAATTAGCCAATATTGTTATCTGAACCTTTTGTTTTCTTTCATTGATCTCTTGCATTTACTTGTACTTATTTTAAGTTTTGAAAAAAAATTTTTTTTTATATATATATATATATATATAGGGGTTGTAATATGAGCACAAAAATATGTGTGTGCTCCACTTGTAATTTAGGCTTAAATGTTTTTATATCCTTCAAAACCCAAAATCTTTAGCAGAAAACTTTTTTTAAAAGAAAATTTGGAGGATTTTATTGTTTAACAAGACTGCCTGCTATAATGGATCGCAGACTATGAAACAAGAAGTATATATTTTATCTTTAAGACTAATACCAATATACACACACACACACACAGAGTCTGAACAGAACAAAATGTTATGTGGGAAACTAATTGTACCTACTACAACAAATTATTACATATTTTATTATTAAAGCACATTTAACCCATAACACTCCAAGACACATACCACTGAAAGTTGACTCCAGGTTGAGCGTAAAGGTTTATATTCAACAATAATTCTATCTTCAGTTTTCTGTTCTTTGGAATCTGCATCCTCATCTGAATCAATATCCAAAGCTTTTTCCTTATAGTTTTGGTACAGTACAGCATTCTCTGCAAAAAATTAAAAAAATATATATTATACATATAAAAGATTGTTAACAAAATAAAACACAATTTTACAAAGTGACGTCTCACATTGACATGCAAGAAAGATGACCCAGACCAAGAGGGAAGCAGAAAAAGTAGAGTGAATAGGAACTGCAGGTAATATAGACTGTGTTTTTCAGGGGGTAAAGAATGGAAGATAATTTTTCTGCCCAGGAGAAAAGCACAAGGGCCATCACTTGCGACCGATAACACAAATGTTTAAAAAACCTGACTGGAATAAATTAGTTTTATTTTCAGGACACAACTCTTCCGCTGCCCATTCCCCCATGGGCCAAGAGTCTGTATGAAAGGGGCTCTACATTTATAGAATATATCAGCAACTCAGCACTACACTGGAAAATGAATGTCTTAAAACATTTTACCACTTTCATTTTGTTATCAGGATTTGCAAATCAAGAGCACTTCAGGTAAACACCTTTTAAAAAGCCTGATGGAATCCATGTTCCTGGTATGACCCCACCCAATCAATCAAGGAGCAGAATGTTGTTAGGTCAATGTCACCATTATTAAGTATGAGTTAGGTATTACATTCTACCCGGAAGTAAGTGGAGCTAGCATACATTTTATAGGTATTTTATAGCAAAAGCAGGCAGAAATAAATAATAGGAGATTAAATGCTGAGTTTAGTCACCATTTAAAGGGACAGTAAAGTCAGAATTAAACGCAAAATTAAGAGCATAGAATTTTAAATAATTTTTAAATTTACTTCTATTATCAAGTTTGATAAGTGTAATCCTAGGTGAGCTCAGCAGCATGCACGTGTCTTTAGACATCTGACAGCAGTATTTGCAACAATGTGTATAACAATGTAATACATAGTTGCAAACACTGCTTCCCTAGAATGCTAGACATGTGCACGCTCCTAAGCTCCAAAGGATACCAAAAAAAAAAGAAAAAAAGCTTGATATACATTGAAAAGTTGTTCTATATGAATCAATGTTTAGTTCTTGACATCACCTCCCAAACACATATGATCATCACTTTTTTAGCCTGCTGATGCAGGTATCTACTCTTATTGCATACTGACAAAACATTTTTTTTTGAGAAAAACATTTCCAATGAATCTCTCCTCAACATATATTTGTTCTTTTCTTACTAATTGCCAACGCTATTTACCGTCTCCCTACAATGTCCATCTAAAGAAAACCTTTTTAGTATTGTCTACAGATTGATTTGGTTGTAGAGCTGCTTTAGTCTGGACAATGTCAAATAGTACAAGGTTGTACTTTACCCTTTGAGAAAACATCAAATCAATAGTCATCATGCAGTAAAGAAGTGTTTGTTTATGTTTCATTTTTTTTTTTTTTCAAATAATTTTTATTGAATGATTTTTCATTGTCATACAAAGAACCAATATAAAGAATTGTATACATGGTGTCAATCAAAATACAGATAAGAATAAAACCTTTTTGTGTATAAATATACATGGTGCCGATCAAAATACAAATAATAAACAAACCTTTTATATATAGATCATAAATAACCATGTAGATATTTTCTAATTACATGTGTATACAAGATAAACCTTAGATATAAACTTTGCACAACTGTTTCAGGTGGTATCAAACATATATATTACTTATGGTCCCTATAATTTAGTAATATGTCCAACAAAAGAAGAAAAAACATAGTTATAGTTTGTAGTTTAATTCTGTGAAACTATGGGTTAGTAATAGGTCAAGTCTCGGATCCTCCTATAGAGGTAATAGGTAATTGGAAAGGTCTGAGCAAGATAAAGAGGGGAAAATTAGGAGTAAGAGCTGGAAAGGAGAAGAAGAAAAAAAAACAAAAGTGGGGGGAGGGAGGTGGTGAGTGGGGAGGTTAAAATAATTATTCTTTTTCTTTTTTAAGATTACGTTGGCCTAAAGAGTTTTCAAAGTTTGTGTAACCAGGTATCCCATATTAGCCAGTAGGTGTCCATCTGATCAATCAAATTAAAGAAAAATCCCTCCATGTTGGACATGTAGTCAATTACTACATATATTTCTACTAGACTAGGAGGTTCAAGAGATTTCCAGGCTTGTGCGATGCACAACTTAACTGCCGTAAATATATATATCAGCAATCTCTTCGATACCTGTGGCGTATCTTTTCCTAAAATGTGTAACAAAGCGTTGGCGGATGAGATCTCGAGGATAAGGTTCAATGAGTTACACAGTCCCTTAATCTCTCTCCATAATGGGGCTATTTTTGGGCATTCTCACCAAATATGCAGATCTGAGCCAACTATACGCCATGCATCCTCGCCAGCACAACGGTGAGGCTGTGGGATACATTTTAGCTAGTCTTGCAGGAGTCCTATGCCACTTCAATAGCACTTTGATGTAGACTTCCAACATAGTGACGCAGTGTATAGTTCTTTTGGTTAACACAATAGCACCTTCCCAATCTTGGTCAGAGAAATTAGTGCCAATTTCCCTATTCCACGCTTTATATTGCCACGGTACCCCCAGAGAAAGATCTGATAAAAAAAGGTTATAATGAATTGTTAGAGGTTTGGGGTGTTTAGACTCACTTTTCCATCTGATCTCCCACGGAGTGGGCCTCCTAAGGGGATCCACGAGAAACCCCCATGCCCTCAGAAAACTAAGGACCCTGAGGGACTCGAACTGGAACCATGGCAGAGCTGGTTCAAATCTAGTGCGTACTAGGGACAGATCAAGTGACAAATTTTGGTCGAAGAAATCTTCAATGGTCAGGAATCCCTTCAAGCTCCATTCTCCCGAATGGATAGTTTGAAGATCCCAAAATAAACCTGCAATGTGGTGTACCGGTGATGGGTGGGGGGCAATCAATAGTCTGCTTCTCAGAGATTGCCATATTGAAAGATTGTGTTGTACTATGATATTATGGAGATAGGAGGTGAGCTTCCCTATGTTTGAGATCCAAATTAAATCTGGAAGTTCTAATCCTCCTGGTAGCCCGGACGCCTCCAAGTGATACCAACCCGGTTTATCCTCTTTCAACCCCCATACAGTGACATGTGATAACCTTGCTGCTTCATAGTAAGTGAAGATATTGGGAGCCGCTATGCCTCCACGGGGGAATGGCCGATGTAACGTATTGTGGGCTATTCTATGCGCTTTATGTTGCAATATGTAATCCAGGAATAATTTATGTATGTTAAACAGAGTAGAATGCGGAACATTAAGTGGAATACAACAAAATAAATATAACACCTTCGGAATCAATTACATTTTAACTGAGGCGACTCTCCCCAACCAGGATAGTTCTTTAAAGTCCCATTTCACTAATAGTTGCTTAAGATTGGAAATAAGGTAGTCATAATTGTCCCTAATTATCTGATCAGGTTTGGAACTAAGGTAAATACCTAGATGTTTCAGGTGTTGGGTTGACAAGGGAAACAGAAAGGTAGACTTGAGCCGTGCTAAAGTGGATAGTTCAATCTGAATGGGGTACCCTTCCGTCTTCTTATAGTTAATTTTGTAATAGCTTTTAGCCCCAAAGTGATGAATCACATCAAAAACTGCTGGGATGGAGGTCATTGGTTCCGACAATAGCAAGGTCACAAAAACGTCTGCAAAAAGAACTATTTTTTCTGAGTGGCTCAAAAGAGGGACCCCAACAATCAAATTGGATTGTCTAATCCTCTGAGCAAAGGGCTCCATCGTAAGCATGAAAATGAGTGGGGACAATGGGCAACCTTGTCTGGTCCCGTTAGAAATCGGGAATTCCGAAGAACAGAATCCCATTCCCTTGACTCTCGCATGTGGAACTGAATATAGAGTTTGAATTGCTATGATGAAGAGTTCAGGGGACCCAAAGGATCGAAGGACCTCCCATATGTACTTCCATCTGACCCTGTCGAAGGCCACCATTGGGATAGCGACAGGGCCACCATTGGGATATTTAGACGTTGTGCTTCCGTGAATACCGAAATCAATCTTCTAGTATTATCCGGACCTTGTCTTCCAAGCATGAATCCCACCTGATTGTGATGTATTATCGTTTTTAGTAAGTGAACAATCCTATTTGCTATGAGTTTGCAATATAATTTAGTGTCTAAGTTGATAAGAGATATGGGATGGTAATTGCCGCAATAAGTCGGATCTTTCCCTGGTTTAGGTATAGGAATGATGGTGGCCTCCAGGAACTCCCTACGCATTGTCCCCATCTCTCGAATCTCATTAAAGAGATTCCTCAGTACTATAACTATTTGTGGTTTCAGTCTCTTGTAAAATGTCCCTGTAAATCCATCCGGCCCAGGGGCCTTGTTATTTTGAATTTGTTTCAAGACTCTCTCAACCTCTTCTAAAGAAAATGGCTGTATAATTGATTCCCTACAATCCTCTGACAACTGTGGTAAGTTTAGGGTTGTTAAGAAATGCTTAATATCTTGAGGTGGTATTGCCTCAGGGGATTCATGTCAATGTTGAATAGCTTTTAATAAAATTCTGCAAACATCGCCCCAATCTCTTCTGGAGTATATGCTGTCTGTCCCTTGTAAAATAGAGAGGGAATTCTTGCTGCCTCTGCTCGCTGCCTTTGTTTTTTTCGCGAGAAGCGCATCTGCTTTATTGCTTTTTGAATACATGAGCTGTTTGAATCGTAATGCGGCCTCTTGAACTCTTTCAATTTTCCTTTCTTTAATGAGGGCCTTGAGATGTAACAATTTATCTGAGAGAGCCTGTGTAGGGTTGGATTTATTTAACTTATCCATTTCCCTTAGGTCACACATCAATTTGCCTAATGGTGCTCCACTATCTTTTTTTAATTTAGGCTAGTTTACTAATACAAAACCCTTGGATGTATGCTTTGAAAGCAGCCCATCTAGTTTGGTGGTAGGTACTCCCCTCCAGATTATTCCGGAGGAAGTCCATGGTCGTCTCTTGTAGAGACCCAAGAAATAAGGGGTCATTAAATTTAAATTTTGATTGAGGATATAAGTTACAAATTTCCAAAACTAGAGTGCCGAACAGATCAAAGTCACATACAACAATTCACATATACATTGTTATTGCATAACCAGAATTACAGTGAAATTACAGAAGTATAAAGAAGTATAAGGATAAAGGGTATACTTTATAGTATGTTATAGGTTACATTTCTCAGTATATGGCTAGATGTGGTGTCAAATAGGCACTTATTAACTATAGTATCCTCGGTTTTAATTTTAGGCGAAGAAGGTACAATAAACAAAGGTAACCCCTACTTGCGGGTGTCAAGGCTTATGAACATTAAATCCCCTTAAGGAAACTAATGGCCTCTCTTGGACCTTTAACAATAGCGAGTATTAATAGGGGGTTATAGTAGGGGTCACTGGTGAACTTTGAGTATATAGGGCCACTTTTGGACCCTTGATAAGTATATATAATGGTGCACTAATAATTATACAAACAAATTTGTGTGTATCATATAACTATAAGAGCATAATAAGGTAAGGAAAAAATAATTAAAAAAATACACTATATAAGGAATAGGAAACTAGGCAATTGAGACTAGGCGCAATTAAGGGGATTGGATATAAATTGGAAAGCAAAGTATATAGAGCTAATTCCAAAAAGTTGACTGGGATCTCTAAGACATTCAATTACAAGTTCATAATACATATAAAGGGAATATATCACTGGTCACTTGTGTGTGAGGTCAACAAGTTGTTTTAAGTACAATATACTGTAGGTAGTAATAGGAGTTATATTAACATTTGTTAGGAGAAAACATTCATGGATTACTTCCATCTTTTCAGTATGGTAGCTGTGTATGGTATCAAATCTCAACAAAACAGTAGTGATGAGTATAGCTTGATCCTGTCGTATGAGCATGGGCCCTAGGCACCACAACAGGAGAGTAGGTGACATGGTCTAGTAAACTCCCAACTATGCTAATAGACTGTTTTATCTGATTGGGCATGAAAACTCTATATGGCATTGGATAGCATAATGTATATATGTATTATGTGAAAACATAAAGGAGCTATAGATCTACTTATACCCTACACTTAGGGGCAGGCAGTAATTTGGGCTAAAAATGGGAAGACACAGGTACTTGCATGACTACTATAAGTTCAATAACACTAGGGAATCAGGCTTAAAATCAGGAAAGCCTAATAGGGGGTAAACAGCCCTATATACTAGTCCACTCTGCAAGGCTCTATCTGGCAGAGACTCCCACAGCAAATCAATCAGCTGGAAGTGCTGTGAGCAAGTCAGGTTTAACTCAATGAACTCAACATAATATGTGACCCCCTCTTGCCTCAATAAAAATCGTTCATATATGCCCAATGGTAGTGTGGAGTCTGTGCATAAAGACACGCAGCCCCATGGTTAACCTACTTAGTTAAGCATAGACAAGCAACCTTGTAAACTGTTATTAATAGAATCAGGCTATGTAATCAGGATTATGGCAATATACAGGCAATGTTTAGCAGTATAATTACCCAAATTTAGTATATGTCCTGAAAACCTGGGCAGCTAAAATCAGACTATGTAAACAGGATTATGGCAATAAAGTCAAAGTATATGTCATAAAAACATGAGCAGCCTCCTTATTGAATACAAGTAAATACTGTAGTGGGAGATCGTGATAAAAAAGCCAAGTAGTAGAGCGTGAGCTGGGTGTAATGGAGATACGTAGAATTATGCTCCACAATGAATAGTTTTACAATAATGGATATAGTCACCCCACTCCGGTTTTCAAATGATTGGAAAAGCTTGGATTAATGATCCAGTGCGGGGACCAGACCCTCATGCTGAGACACAGGCTGGGTATCATGGAGTGAGCCCCAGATTGCTCCCAAATCAACTGATCCGCCATCTGTGATAAGTACAGGGAGCGCTGCGGAATCTGTTGGCGCTCTACAAATAACCGATAATAATAATAATAATAATAATAATACAGGGAGCCCACTCCAGTTCTTGATGTCTGAACAATGTGGGGAGGCGAGGCGTCCCACAAAAGAAATGAGGGAGATTTCGCCAGCTCTACAAAAAAGTGATGAGGCCTGGATCGCAACTTCAGCAGTTGTTTCCAATCATAGATCCAATATGCATGTTCCCCTCCTCCAGCCACGGGGCAGCACTTTTCAGCTGTCATCTCTATACTCACAGAGGGCGACTGCCATGTATGTGTAAGAGCCCTGGGAGAATATGTGGTGCCTCTTTTAGGAATCTCCAAGGGCTTGTGAGTCACCGCTGGTGCGCCGCTCCTCTCCCCTGCAGACAGGTAATCTGAGACTTGGCTAGAGACCGGGAGCTCTATAAGGTAGGTACTGCAGTCTACTAGTTGAGCCCTATCTGCTGTTCTTCCGGCTTCCTCTGTAGAAGTTTCCTGGGAGAGTGCTGAATCGCCAATGAGTAGCTGAGGCAATCCGGACCCACACACATCATCTTTGGGCAAGGCCTGAGCTATTGAGGATGAATGTCGCACTGTAGCGATCACCTCCCCATTAGGCTCCGTAGCATTATCGCCATGCTCCGGGGGCATAAAACCGCCTATCTGCAGGATCTGGCACAACTGCCTCTCCAAGTCCTCAAAATGGTGCCGTATCAAATTCTGCATCTCCACTCCCCATTTATCGATTGCGGCCATAGCCATCTGAGCAGTAATTATAAATATTTACTTTCTGAATTGCTAAAATAGTAACTTTGTATGGCTCTTGCAAAAGTAGAGATTGTTATCCTAATACTGGATATTGTAACCTCGGTGTACGGGGGTGGGGGATTATTGTGCGGCAGCCCCAGACCAACACTTCATAATCCACACAGGACTCGCTTCCCTTATTCAGTGCTGCGTAGTTGCAAAATGGCTTCTAGGCCTGTGAGAAAGTCTGCAGTGTAGCTGACTCAAAGAGCATAGGCAGAACACAGTCAAATCATCCGCTCTTAGAGTCTATCAAACCTCAAGAACGTAGGCCTGCTTATGAGTTTTAAATAGTATCAGTTTGCTGTAGGTAACTTGCAAAAAATCTATACAAACTCACAGAGCTTCACCAAAAAGTGTCCAGCCGCTTTGAGTGTAGGCTCCGCCCTCGGTTAATACATTTTTTAAGTGTCTGGAGTGGCAGATTAGGGGTTAATATTTTTATTATAGTGTTTGTGGTGCGGGAGGGCCTCGGTTTAGGGGTTAATAGGTAGTTTATGGGTGTTAGTGTACTTTTTAACACTTTAGTTATGAATTTTATGTACAGCTTTGTAACGTAAAACTCATAACTACTGACTTTAGATGGCGGTGCAAATCTTGACAGTATAGAGTGTACCGCTCACTTTTTGGCCTCCCAGGCAAAACTCGTAATACCGGCGCTATATAAGTCCCATTGAAAAAGGACTTTTTTAAAAGTGCGGTACTGACATTGCGTGACGGCCAAAAAAGTGTGCGGTACACCTATACCTGCAAGACTCGTAATAGCAGCGGTAAGGAAAAAGCAGTGTTATGAAGCATAACGCTGCTTTTTCACTCATAACGCCAAACTCGTAATCTAGCTGTTAGTTATTTGTGTTGTGGGGGGTTGGCAGTTTAGGAGTTAATAGGTTAATAGTTAATAGGTTAAGTATGTACTGCGATGTGGGGGTTGGCAGTTTAGGGGTTAATAGGTTAAATAGGTTTATTGCGATGTGCGGGGTTGGCAGTTTAGGAGTTAATAGGTTAATTAGGTTTATTGCGATGTGAGGGGTTGGTGGTTTAGGGGTAATTGGTTAATATTTTATTATTTTGTGATGTGGGGTTTAGGTGTTGGTTAATACTTCTTGCGGGGGCCTATTTTTTTATTTTTTGTTAATACTTTGTGCAGGCGATTAGTTTTTTTTGTGTTATACTTTGTGCGGGCGCTTTTTTTATTATTTCGTGCGGACGGTTATGTATTTTTTTGTTATTTTGTGCGGTTTTGTGTTTTTTTTCTTAATACTTGGTTTGCCTATGCTGCATCCAGGTCGATTCTTTTGGCTGTGCACACAGCCAGCATTCTTTTGGCTACCTCATGCAGCCACCATTCCATTGAGGATGCATGCGTGACTGGTGATGGCAAAAGACGCGTTACAAACGCGATTATAATATATATATATATAGAGTAAAAAAAGCACTTTACTACTTTTTAATTACTCTGCATAAAGGGCTTAGGATCAGGCACTTTATTGTGGGACAATGTAAACTCTCAGTATCTGAGAGAACCAGACAGCGTTTAGCAGGCACTGGGGCTGAGAGACAAGCTTTTTAGGGCTCTGGTGGTTCTACTATCATGGCGTTATTTTTAACATGAAATATCGACTGGGAGACTGTGTTACCATTGGCCACGCCCACAATGGGCGGATCCTAGGGATTGCGCGCTTTTTTCACTGCGCTTCTATCTGGAGACTCAGTACAGACCGGATGTTTCACTCTGCCTAGAAATGCATGTTTTTCTTACTGATCAAGCATTTCTAGGCCTGGAGGGCAGCTGAGTCTTTCCCCTGTCGAGTCTGGATTGTTTGCAAGGAGAGAGGAAGAGGTATCCGGTCTTGCAGTCAGGTAGGCACCTCAGCAAAGCTGCTGAGGTGTAGGGGTGTCTTTTTTATTTAGTTTAAGGCCTTTGGGTACGTTTTTTACAAATGCAGTAAAAAAGTTGCACTTTTAAATTTAAAGGGCCAGTAATGTTTTTTTGCAGTCAAACTTTTTTGTGTCTAATTAAAGTTTTTATTGTATAATTATATAATTCTGATTCAGTATGGACCAAGCAGACTTGCAAAGTGTTACTTGTTCTTTGTGTTTTGATGTAAATTTGGAACCACCAATCCCTTTCTGTCCCTCATGTATTGAGAGGACTTTAAGTTATAGAGATAAAAAAATTTCTGAGCAAAAGTTTTCAAAGGCGGATGCTGTCCAAGAGTCTAATGACATGGTTCAGGGAATACTGCAGCTTTCTCTCCAAGCGTCCCAAGATTTACAGCACACACAAGCAGTGCCCTGCACTT
>CAJPDP010432276.1:0-16461 GCA_905336975.1 Bombina variegata variegata
GGCCACCACGCTGGCCGGTCCAGTCCATTTCTCCAGTTGCGGCCAGAGAGTAAGTGTGTGGGGGTTGGTTCTTTTATGAGGAGTGACAGTGAGTGACTATTTGTGCGCTATTACAAAACACTCTGAGTGCACGGTGGGCATGTATCAGCTGCAACAGCAGCTGTCAAAATCAAAATGACTAATTGTACAGTCAGAGGACAGTCTTTCATATAAAATACCAAAGGTATGAATATTATTGCTAAAATGCAAAATGCCAGAGCTGTTGCACAGGATAAACACTGCTTACCACAAAAATACTAAAATATTATTAAAAAATATTTAGCTTTTAAAAAATTTACATTTTAACTGTAAGGACTGTATAGTTTTATTTCATAATCATTTTCACCTCCTGATTATTCATTTCTGATTATTGTCCCCTTTTAATTTTAAAATCTTTCATCCTTTTGCGATTCTGCTTAATGTAAATGAATTTGTGGTGTTATGACACATTGGGGAACTCCCCTAATATTTGGTGTACAGGGAAAGAAGAGAATGCTTGTGATTATAAGAGGAACAAAACCGTCACAATCAAGTACCTTAAATATACTTCACATTTTTTTAAATAACTGGATAAAGTTATATATGATTCTGATTGAGGTGTACAGGTGTAAATATATTTTACTGAAAAGATAGATTGATAGACAGACATACAGATAGATCAATAGATAGATGATAGATAGACACACAGATAGATGGATAGATATACACCTCAATTAGAATCAAATATGCTTTTGAAACAAAATGTACATATATATTTTTTTCTTTTAATAAAACATTTTCAAATATATTTTACATACATATTTTGTTTCTATACACAAAACATATTTTTCCTGACCCATATACCTCCTTCCTCTCAATCTTTCCATTCCTGTGTGCGTAGCTGCTGTGGGTGTTTTTAAGTCGTCATCTGAAACTACTCACGTGCACTGAACCATATCTGGCTAAAGAGTTACTGACACAAAGTTTTATTTTACTTTACAGTGTTTCAATACAAATCAATATGTTTTATACAATTATGATTGCTTAGGTAGTAGGGGAAACCAGTCTGGTGGTTGGTCTTTATGGGAACTCATAAAAATGCCTGTTCACAGACTTTTGTCCTTGCTGTTACCGGACATCATTCTGATATAGAGTTAAAGTCTAGTCAAAATAAACCTGATTCAGATAGGGTATGCAATTCTAAACAACTTTCCAATTTTATCATCAAATTTGCTTTGTTCTTTTGGTATTCTTTGTTGAAAGCTAAACTTAGGTAGGTTCATATGCTAATTTATAAGCCCTTGAAGTCTGCCTCTTGTCTGATTGGAGCAAGAATTGAGATTATAAATGCAAAATAGACATATAGAACCTAATCTGACTTGAACAGAGCGTCAGGGCTTGTTTAAATTACAAATGAATAAGTATCTAGTAATTTGTGTGGCAGATAAAGGAGAATGGATTGTAGCCTTAAAGGGGCAGTCTAGTCAAAATTAAACTTTCATGTTTCATGCAATTTTAAACAATTTTTCTATTTACTTTTATCATCAAATTTGCTTTGTTCTCTTGTTATTTTTTGTTGAAAGCTAAAGCTAGGTAGGCTCATATGCTAATTTCTAAACCTTTGAAGTCTACCTCTTATCAGTTGTTCACAGTTAGACACTGCTAGTTCATGTGCGCTATATAGATACCATTGTGCTAACTCCCGTGGAGTTATTTATGAATCAGCACTGATTGGCAAAAATAATATTAATATAACAGTGTTGGTTATGCAAAACTGGGGAATGGGTAATAAAGGGATTTTCTATCTTTTTAAATAATAACAATTCTGGAGTAGACTGGCCCTTTAAGCAAGTAAGATTACGTTGTTAAAGCATTGCGCCAATTGAATAATACTGAAAACTATATTAAACTTACAGCCAATCCCATATCCCACAGGAATTTATCTCTGTGAAAAATCTTTTGGACAATGGTTTGGAGCAAGGATTTATTGACAGAGACTCGTTTGATTATATTTATTTAAACTTTCTTTTATGTCCCCCATCTTCCTAAAGTTCATGAAACAATAGGAAACATGACAAGTTGTCCTATCGTTAGCAGTAGTGGCTCGTTATTTGAACATTTTCTGTGTCTTCTACTGAGCATGTGCAAATAAACTTATTTCTGCAGCCTCTAGCATTTCAGCCAATCAGATGCTGCATCTCCTGAAACTTTATCATCAATGAGAGAATACTCTTGAGGTGCCACAGGAAGAGAGAGACTGAGCAAGCACTCAGGAGCTTACATTGAAGGTGATGACTCAGTTGACACCGTCTCTGAAGCTTTCAGTTTGTTGTTTGTTTTTTTTTTGGAAGTCAGGATTTTGAATATTTTTTTTTTACACAATCCACATTTTAATCTAGGCTGAAAAGCATCTTGCACAGAAGAATTTACTCCCCAGAATGCCTTCTTGACTATGTTAGTGTTAAAAAGATTTATAAGCCTGGGTCAGTTAAAGGGACAGTAAAGTAAAATTTAAATGTTCATAATTCAGATAGAATACGCAATTTTAACAGGTCTTTTAAAAATGTCCCATTCCACACAATCAAGTTAAAGAGACAGTATACACCAATTTTCATATAGCTGCATGTAATAGACACTACTATAAAGAATTATATGCTCAGATACTGATATAAAAATCCAGTATAAAACCGTTTAAAAACTTACTTAGAAGCTTCCAGTTTAGCTCTGTTTAAAAGGTTACTGGAACACCCACTGCAAGTGAGAAATATCAGACACTCCCCTCTCCCCCTTCATTTGCATATGAAAAGACCCTTTACACAAACAGAAACAAGCTGGAGTAGGTATACGTCAGTATTCTCCTAAAACTGTAGGGCTTGGTTAGGAGTCTGAAAATCAGAGCAATGTTATTTAAAAATAAGCAAAACTATCCATTTAAAAAAACAAAACTTCATGGGCTATATAAATAGATGATCTACGGGGGCGGCTTCAGAGGAGAGCTCTGCCATAAAAACACCTAAATATTCTAAAGAACCTAGCAAAAAGTACTTGTTCGCTGCTTATTTTGGCTAATAAATATAAGCCTGATCTGTAGCGACAGTTTATTGACACCTGGGCTGCTCTAAGAACCGGGATATTTGCCCTTCTTAACTCCGGGACTCCAAGCTGGTGTTAGCCTCTAAAAGGCGCAATTGAAGCTTCCTATTTGGGCCTGTCATCACTGGCCCCTGACGACGACACTGGAGGGTCGGCTCCGCTCCGGAGTTGTGGCTGACGCAGTGGAGGCGAACGACAGGAGCAGAGTGCGCAGGAGGCTTCCATTCCGGAGTGCTAATAGAGTGAGGCCTAGTGACAGCAAGTGACCCAGGTCTGACTGATGACCGCGACGCACCTGAGTCTGCCCCCCGTTCATTTGAGAGGCCAGCCTAGAGGTACCCCTGTCGCCCACCAGATTCATCAGCGGAAGCCCACTGGATGGGATCGGAGACACCGGCAGCAGAAGGAGTGGTGCAAACGGCTGCCATTTTGACTCAATTCCCTTCACTGAATGCCCAATTTCCATCTGACACTTGGGTGTAGAACCTGTCCTGCATCTGGGTCTACAGAAGGTCTGACTTGCTTCTAAGGGGCCCGCCTAAGTCCGGATCCTTTCTTGTGAGCCCAGAGGGCATAGTGACAACCCTGCAGATGCTTCACCCAAGGAATAAAGTAACATCAAGGAATCTCTGGCTGCTGGGTGAGAAATATTGCAGGCACCATAAATACACTATCAAGGGGCCCCTTGAATAATTCAGCCTGTGTTGCTAAGCCTTAGCCCTTAAGCCTCCACTACCCCCAACCTCTGGCTAGGGGTTCCCCCACTTAATCTTTATTGAGGCTGGTCACACCCTATCCAAGCTCAGCTAGTAGTACCTACCTTAACAGAGTTTTTTCAAAGTATATACTCATCTCTAAGCCACTACACCTTATACCAACTTTCACAAAGTAAAGAGGATATTGGGGACGGTTTTTAGGCAGCTAGTGTCAGGGGAGGTTTCCCTACTAGTGCTGCTGCTCAACCAACGCACAAGAAACACCTACTGCACTGGGAAAGACAGCACATGTATTAGAAAGAACGGGTCTTTAAATAATCCAAAGGAGGTAATTTACTGCCAGCTGTTGGAAACTCTCTTTGTGTACATTTTGACCCTACATCACCAAAGCCTATAACAGCCCAATTTTTTTTTATTTTACGTTTTACTTCTTCTGAGAAGTCTGAAAACAGGACATTGGTGCACTTTGATCTTTCTCTATTCCTCTTAAATCCCTGCTGTTGCCACTAGCACCAATTAACTCCAAGTTAGGAAAGTAAAGCATTTCTAAATCTGTGAGCCTCTGTGACCACCTCCCACCTCACCCTTTCCTGTCTGGGTTCTCCCAGGTTGGTAACTTCCATATCCCTTTTACCCTTCCTTTTGGTTGTATCCCCTTTTACCTGATGTTGGGGGTGCTGTGTCCTTGGGCACTTGCGTGACATCCTCTAGACTTAGTCTGGAGGAGCACAACACATTGTTTTCTTGTAACCAACCTGTTATTAATTTCTGCATAGATTGCGTGTTGATATTTGTTGCATCTGTAACTAACCTGTTGATGCTCTATACTGTGTTTTTGCCCCCTCTGATTCACACAGCCTGTGGGCTGCTTCCTTCTGTCTCTGAAGCTAACCTTAATTCCCCTCTTCTTGATCCCCCCCCACCTCTCTCTTTCCCGCCTGCCTTGTCTAGGTGGGTCACTTCCCCTTTCCTTTTTCCCTTCCCTTAGGGTCGTATCCACTCTTTCCCTGAGGTGGGGATCGGGGTCCAACCCTGGTCTTCTCCTAATTCTTTAATACACTTATGCTTAGGTGTGCTATTCTTGGTTTAACCTCCCCATCTGTTGATATTGAGTCTGGTATCGCCTATTATACCCTTCCTTTGTGTTGGATGCACTCTTGCCTTACAATGAGGGGGTTGAATCAACTACATGTGTGAAAACACCCTTGCCATATACTTGTACTGTATTTCATCAAGACTTTTTTCTTTTTTATACATTATGAGGTAGATGTGCCGGTGAGATGCTATCCAGCCCCGCTCTAAAGGTAGTATCTGAATATCTAAGCATTTGTGGACCTGACTTATTGTTGTAATAACTGTGTGCACGCAATTAGAGGACACTATAGTCCCCCTTGAGTTGTTTTGTTTTAGGACTAGGAGACCCCCAAGATGCCTCGTTCTACAAAGAAACATCCCAAGACCACTCCTAAATCAAAGAAAACAGTTTATGACCACTTTACCCAGCCTATTAAAGAGCCAAATATGGAGGCTCATAGAGAATTGAGTGACCTCGATTTACAGGATGAGGAATCCCAGTAAAGTAGGCACTCCACCATTTCATCCCAACATTTCATCACAGAATCTACTCTTAAAAAAATGTTGGCTATGCAGACACGGTCCATAACCCAGGAAATCCTGTGCAGCTCTGCTGAGCTCAAGAAAAAAATCTCTGAAATTGGAGAGAGAGTGGATGAGCTGGAGCGCAAACAGGACGATATTGCTGTTGACCAATCAAACCTACTTTCATACTCAGAGAATTTGGCTGATCAGATCTCACAACTGGAGTTTAAACTGGCGGATGTGGAAGATTGGGCCAGATGCAACAATGTACATTTCAGGGGAATTCCAGAGAGTGTTTCCCCGGCAGAATTACAAGACTACTTGCAAGCACTGTTTAAGGAACCTGTCTGACAGGCACCATAGAACGAGCCCACAGGGCTCTTCGCTCTAGAGCTGTGGCACCGGACAAGCCGAGAGATGTGATAGTTTGCTTTCACAGTTTTCTGTACAAGGATAGACTGATGCAAGCTGCTTATAAGAAGCCGCCCCTTACTGAGAGGTTTAAAGATGTCCAACTCCTGCCTGATCTCTCGGCCCACACCCTCCAACAACGCCGACAACTCCAGCCTGTCACTTCCATTCTCCGCAAAGCTAACATAAAATATAGGTGGGGCTATCCTACTAGACTTATCATCACTAAAGATAACCAAACCTTTGTGGCTTCCTCCATTCCTCAGGGACTCTCTCTTCTCACGTCTTGGGGACTCTCCCTGGAGCCTCCACCTTCACAAGTGCCTACTCACCCTAGGTTACACGCTTCCTTGCCAGAATGGACAGCAAAAGACCAAAGATCAAAACATCCTAGGATGCACCAGCCACATGACTCTATCAGACCTGTAGGGGATACTGCGTGATCCCTTTAGTGCTGGTCTACATCCTGAGTGAACTTTCTTTTTGTTTCTCTTGAGTTTGTCTTATAAGGTTTAATGCTTACTATTACAATGTTGTTTAAGATAGAGCGGGGCTGGCTCTGCTGGTCCCTACTTTCTCTGCTCTTTGGCACTTTGCTCTCCCCCCTCACCTAGAAGCCCACACTAGGGTTCCTTTGAGGTGGACTATTTCCACCACACCCGTCAGATGCTTTATTAGTGTCTAAATTACCCCTCCCTGCCTTGCCCTGTGTCCTCATCCCTCCCTTCCCATACAAAGCTGGATAAAATCTACCTTTTTTAAATTAGTTGGTAACTTAACACATACTGTAGATATGTCAACCCTAAGAGTCCTAACACATAACTCTAGAGGCCTTAATTCTCCACATAAACGCAGCTTACTATTTCGCTCACTTAAACACCACAACCCCGACGTTGTTTTCCTTCAGGAAACGCATTGGTCACTGACTGAACTCTTTAGGCTTTCCTCCAAGTCTTAAACTAACATCAAATTTGCCCCTTTTTCTAAAAAAGCTAGAGGGACTGCCATTTTAATCCACAGGAAACTTGCATACGAATTGATCCAAGTCATTAAGGACCCCCCAGGCGAGATATATAATCCTTATTTGCAAATTGAATCACGTAGTGTATACACTAGCCTCCATTTACCTTCCAAACACCCATCAACATAAATGCCTGAAGAAAATTGACCAATCTAAACAGGGTAGAGTTATTCTTACCAGGGACTTTAACATGGTTTGGGACCATAGAGCAGACAGAAAAATCACTATGTTCTCCCCGGACCACGAACACACTATCCCCAGGCTTATGAAAATCTTAGACTCTTTCAGAGCCCACTCTTTTTATAAATTAAATCTCTCCAAAACAGAGATCTATACTCAAGGTATTTCACACTCCCAGTTGCAACTTCTCCAATCCAGGATTAGCTTCACCTGGACAGAGAAACTTGTTTCTCATCTTGGAGTTAAACTCTAAGGTAGTTTCGCCCAGATACTAAAGGACAATTATCTCCCTCTTCTGTCGGAACTCAGAGCTCTCAAAAAGAATTGGAACCTACCTCACATTTCCTGGCTAGGCAGAATAGCTGCACTAAAAATGTCTTTCTTACCCAAACTCACATATCTATTTCGGTGTCTTCCAATTAGAGTCCCCAAACATATTTTATTACAATTTCAAAGCAAATTGACAAAATACATTTGGCAAAACAAACCCCCCAGAGTGGTGCACAAAATTCTCCAAAATCCTAAACACTTAGGGGCGTCGCATTCTGTGATTAGGTATTATGAAAGTGCTATGCTCACCCACGTTGCGCAATGGGGTGTCCAACACTCCCGGAGCAAATGGAGATCAATCGAACAAGCCTCTTTGCCTTATAACATTCACCTTTGCGACTTACTATGGACCCCACCACATTGCCTTATAGAATTAGATTTAGTCAACCCTATAGTTTGTGATTGTCTCGCCATGTGGGACAAGCTTAGACATTACCCCTTGTCGCTCCACACCCTTCTCCCATTAATTCCATGGCTGCTTTACTTACCGGTTTACCAGAAACACATCCCAATAAATGGGCTTAATTAGGCGTTAACAAGGTCTCGGATCTGTGGTCATCTTCCCCGCAAAACCAGTTTCGACACATTTCCCAGCTCGGGGAAAGCTCCCAAATTCCGCCATACCTACCTTTCGAATATCACAGAATTAAAAGCTTCTTACTTAGTTGGGGCTTTAAACCAGGGTCATCCTGCCCGAACACGCCCTGGGAAACCATCTGGTGCCAAGGCAATAGACTCCATAAGCCTTTATCCTTGCATTATTCATTAATTGGGGGTGAATCGCCCATCGATCCGCTACCACACCTTCAGCGTTGGGAGTCCTTACTGGGAACTCCAATACCTCCACAAACTTGGAAGCGCACCCTAGAACTCACTAAAAAAGCAATTCACTGTATAACCCTGTATGAGACCTATTACAAAATTTTAGCTCACTGGTACTATGTTCCCACGAGATTATCCAAAATGTTCCATAATGCCTCTCCGGACTGTTGGAGAGGATGTGGACAGAGAGGTAACACTATGCACATCTGGTGGGAATGCCTCTTGTGGAAATCATGTTTTCAAGTTCTCTCCAACATGGGCATTTCCTTGCCCAATACCCCATACATAGCCCTTCTACATATAAGCACACACTCCTTGCCGAAACACCACGCTTATTTATGTAACTAACTTTTTATGACTGTCAAAAATTCCATAGCTATTGCTTGGGAGAAGGACCCCCCCTAAGTTAGACAGCTCAGACCTTTTTGAACTTGTTTGGGCTGACTGGAAAGACAAATATGACACAGCATGGAAACCTAATGTCATAACCACTGACTGACTTAGTTTCAACGGACAGTGATGGGTCCTCCAGCTAGATCTCCCTTTTGATAGTTGTGTATATAACACTACCCGCTGCCCCCCCTACCCTTCCCCCCTTTTTTCCCCAAATCAACAAACTTTCAATATTGGGACTTTATCGTCCTGTTCTGTTTTTTTACCTATACTTCCTACAATGTCCTCAATGATGAGGAGTCAGATCTTGGTTTTTGTTCCCATAGTTTTATCTGTTGGTGTCTCGTTGGTAAATAGAGTTATGTCATTTTTGTTATCTGTGATTATACATGTATCTTGTCGACTTACACCAACTTTTTTTTTTCTTTGTTAATCTTGTTGATTCTTCAATAAAGCATTTGAAAAACCAAAAAAAATAATAAAAAAAATAGATCTACATGCAAAGAAAAAACGAGTGTATAATGTCCCTTTAATGCTATATCTACTAAACATATCTGTTGTGTATCTTATATTGCAATGGATTCTAATTGTAGGTGTATGAAATAAGTAACTAAATTGCAAGTTAAATGAAAATCAACTTTTATTAGTAACATAGTAAAGTATTTTTTGTACAATTACAAGTCTGATGATTAGAAGTATAAAATAACATAATAAACAAATGTCAAATAAACAGCAACAAAATGAATTAAAAACTGTATAAAATGTTAAGACTGTAATTTCCTCTTAAATGAAGACATTTTTATAAAAATCAGTTATAATACAATGTGCTTATTATATACTGTATATGGATGAGAACTTTACTTAGCAATTAAGGAGATAGTTTAGTATATGGCAAGAGATTACTGAAGTCTGGCAACCATCAAACTGGCAAATAAATGTCTCCCTAGCTGTCTAAAGCTTCAGAAGATCTTTTTTTGTGATGGGTAATATTCAGATTTTAAGCTATATAGACAGAGGGTATGTCAAATGTACCCATATCCACTCCAATTAAATAATTAAAATATTTAACTTGGTGAAAACTGAAGATTACAGTGAAGACAGTTCACATAACATGGTTTCAGAAAAAAATGAGATCAAAATGAATATAAAAATAATAAATAACATATTTAATACACATTTTATTTTCAAGAAATTAAGTAACTAGTATTTAATAAACAAAATGAAATGAGTATAGCGCATATGTTGATATTTGATAATAGTATATGGAATTTTGTCAAAATGTTTTAAAAGTAAAAGTTTTAAATAGCTTAATTTAACTGGTTGTCTCTTTACGGATTTTAAAGGGACATAATAATTCAAATGCCATCCCCAGAAAGGGATATGGGTGAAACATCTAATCAACAGATGTAGAGAGAACTACTTTGCGGTTATTTATGTATACTTCGGGTGCCACAGGAACATGTCGGTGTGCCAGTTTGCCTATGTGTTTAATTTACTTAGCAGAAGGTAGTATGTCAAAAACATCCTCTATATTGAAAAAGACCTTGAGTTTCTGGTATTAAATTGACCCACCTTAGTCTTATGTTTCTATTATTAGGTTATACATTCTTTTTTATATTATCATTTTTAATCCTTTGCAAAACAGACATCTAAACATATAGTAGATTTTTTATGATGGGTACATTTCCAGTTCGGAAATTATTATTGCTTCATCCCTTTTACTACCCAGGGGAACCAGCAACATATTGCTTAGCAAACACTGAATAATCCACTTAGTGGCAGATAATTAAAAAGGCATTAATAAAAAAAGAACATTAGCAAATGGGAAATGTTGCTTTTAATTCGCTCACCTTGTCCTGAAAATAGAACATATTCATTACCATAAGATATCGTGAATTGTTGTGCCAAAAATATAACCAATAGTTAAACACAAATTTGTGGTTGTTCAAATTGAAGATATTAAAGGCACATATCTGGTGGTTGATTCTAAAATTATATGAAAATCTTACAATGCTACAGCAAATATGCTAAAATTATAACTACTTATGAGAATATGTAAAGGACACAGAAGACCAAATATTTACGAACCTTGCAAGCCAAGAAATCATGCTATAGGGATCACGTACCTAAATCACTTGTCCGCAAAGGACAAAATATTCAGTTTTAACAATCTAGAAATTCCCATTTATGGCATAGTTTCCATTGAGGTGGTAAAGTTTGGAAACTGGTGGTAAAAGCATTTATATCCATTAAAGTCTATGGCGAATGTTTATGTTACAACCAGTTTCCAAACTTTACCACTTCAATGGAAACTAGGCCTATGTTAATAAATCTGATTTATTTTCTCCCGTTCTAAGGTATAACTGGAAAAAAAAGATCTCAATGTTTAGAGTACAAATGAGAATTTAAATTAATTTGTCAACCATGCAAACTACTTATTGAAGCAGGTACTTCAATAAGGATAATCTGATATATACAAGATTCATTAGCCTTTTTTATAAACTTGTCAAATCTTTGAAACAAAGCGTTACCCAAATGTGCATGTTAAGCGCACACATCTTCAATGGTTTAAACCTAGATACAATGACATAGTCATTACTTTTTTGGAGCATATTTGCATGTGAGCAAATACCGCGTACACTCAAAAATATACAAAGACTATATAATAATTGTTATTGTAACTACACTTAAAAAAGTACTCTTATATACAGAGTAAAAAGTTAGTTCATCAAAACTAAAACAAAAAACATACAAAACCGTTTTGTACTATTACACTAACATGAAGCAAGGGATTATGAGAATAAAGTATGATCATTGTATAAAAAAAGAGATTGTTTATATTGTATTCATGTTGGGGAATCATGAAATGTTGGTAGCTATTTTTCTTTTTTAAATATTTTCACGTTATTTAATGTACATAAAAAGATCAAAGACCATATAACTTGTCTTATCAATGCAGAAATACCTAAACAGATATAAATGATTGCAAAGAATCCCTGTACTCTAAAGTTATGCATGATAACCAAGTGATACCGTTTACATTTTAAAAATTAACCTACTAAAATAACATAAAATAAAAATAAAACAAAGGTATACGTGGGAAGAGACACATGGGGTCCACACAGCCATGATTACCACAATTAATTGTCTCGCTACTGGTCTCAGATGCCCACACCTCTGTAGTCTAATCTCCATTGTCTGATAAAACATGCTCAGAAGCAAAATAATATCCCCCGTTTGTAATTCTGGCCGAGTTTCTGCAAATGTGGTTCCCACTTTTCTAGAAAGGGTTTCACACTTTTAACTATACCAAATGTAATGTCTTCTTGTTCAACAAACATGTGAGTGTATACAATTTTGGCAACCCAGTATTTAGGTATAAGCTTTCTCGTTAGTAGCCTAATGGTATAAAACAATTTATTATAATTCTGTGTCAAGTTATCCTTTCACAAGAAAAAAAAACATACAGAGATGTAAAATGTACTAGTCTGTTACTTTAGTTAACCAATATGAGCATTTGTTTTATATAGTATAGACCATTTAACTTGGGACAATACCAAACAAGATGGATTAAATCAGGGTCTCTTTTAGAGTACTTAGTTTGAATTACCTGCTTGATGCAACCAGTAGATACAGTAATGGGTATGTAAATCTGTAAGACTAAAAGTTATAAAAATTTAGATTTTCTATTGTGACAGCAACTGCACAGTATTATCTTATTTTAAAAACAGCTGATACAGTGCCGATGTTATCATAATATAAAATAAAAGCATAATGCACTCAGATCTGCTCTAATTGAGCTGCAGACACGGAAGGATGCTTTCTGGTTGCTTAGGAGACGTCTGAGCTTTCTGAAATAGTTTACTGGTTGCTGGGACACCAGCATTCTTATGCACTGGTCAGCCTGAGAACGCTTCTGAAAGAGTCAGTGACAAAGGTAATCTGCACATCAGCAATAGCACTTAGCAGTTGTACATATTGTATGCCACTTCTCACTGGAGGTCGAAACTTTATTTTTGGAGGGCAGTAGAAAGCTTATACATAAATAGTACATGCCAAATGATAAATGTAACTGTGCTCACCAACCAACATGCATTTATCCTGTAATTTAATTTCACTATTCACAGAAGAGGTCTGATTAATAACACAACTTCATGGAAATGTGTTTATGTGCTTTAAAATAAATCTCATTATTTGTAAAAACCCATCATATTTGTCTTTTTGGTGTGTTTTTTGGTATGGGAACATATGATTTGAGTTCATTTAAATGTGTTTGAGAATGTTCCTTATGGTTTGTGTAGCCAACATACAAGCCAAACTTCAAATGTTGATGGAATATGAACCTTGAGAGTGCTCTGTAGTATATCTTTCTTAGAGGGCAATGAATTAAATTCATCCTTTGGCTTTTGTGCCTACAACCTCACAAATTTGCAAGGGGCCATGATTACCCATGGTTACTCTGCCGTTTATAAGATCCCAGCTATGGATTCAGTATTTCTTTTGAATCTGCAAAGTTATTCAAAAAAGATTCAAACTCAGAGTCCACACTGAAATTCATGCAATTATCATCATTGGGTGTAATGTCTATGAATGGATTTGAATTTTGTATGGGAGGCATGAGGGTGTCAGTTGGTCTTTGGTCATTAGTTACTGGGAAATGTAATACTTCTGGAAGAAAGGCTGAGTTATTGCTCTTGGTGCCACAGAATACCAGTCTGGTGGGAGACGTTATGCCTATCCTGCCTGAAGACGCTGTCTGATTTGAATCTCTCAGATTCACATCCTTTAGAGATGGTGGAATTGTAGAATCAAGAGAACTGGATGGCAGATGTATATCTCCAATGGAATTAGTAACATCCATGAAAGAGTGAGACATGGCATTGTTCTGGCTGCTCAAAGAACCATTTGAATTGGTTTTCGGCAAGGTTGATACAGAATCATTAGGAAGTCTGATATTCCCTGAACTTGAAATGTTGAAGAAATTATGTGTGACACCATTATCCATTGCAGTTGCGCTGTTGCCCTGTGAAGTATAGGTGTGGTGATTTTCTATATAGGGTTGCATAAAGGTAAGTGACTGTGTTGGATTACTGAACGTGTTATGCCACAGGTTTGAAGTTTTCATAGGAAGAGCAATGTGCTGTGGACCATGCTGAAGAGATTGCAAACTGATTGTATTTTGATAAAGAGAATTTCTTTCAGATGTTGGAAAACCAGGTTGCCTTGTATTGGATTGCTGCATTTGTATGCAAGGTTGGGGCACAAATTGTTCTGGCTCTGCAAGAAGAAGAAAATGATGATTTAGTTAATTTAATTTCCAGTACAGTAACAGGATTACTATGATTTTTTCCTTAGCCTTGAAGTGATTACAATATCAAATAAAATAACTGTACACAAGATAGGATATAAAGAGTATAATCAGGGCACGACAAACCCAGGAGCCTTCATTTAAGTACTAAAGTATTGCTTTTATGGATATTTTGGATTATAAATATTATATACTCAGTATATAATATTTATAATCCAAAACATCTATAAG
Source organism: Bombina variegata variegata (assembly GCA_905336975.1). Classification (NCBI taxonomy): domain Eukaryota; kingdom Metazoa; phylum Chordata; class Amphibia; order Anura; family Bombinatoridae; genus Bombina; species Bombina variegata. Next base: position 14,123 of record CAJPDP010432276.1, read on the forward strand.
GGCAATACTTCAGTACTTAAATTAAATTTTACAACTGCAACAAAATACTGTAAAATGAATCATACTTTTAGTTCATATGTAATGGCGCTAATGGGGAATTAAACTAATATATATTTTCCTGTAATATAACTCTTAACAGTGGTTAAACACATAAAGTATCACTCATGAGATACAAAGCACTGCTGGTCCCAAGAGGACATGGCCGCTGCTCAACCAGCAGTGGTAGTTGTATGATCCAGCTGTGCAACCACTGGTGCTGATTGGGTGACCATCAGTTTCCGCTTGGAACCAGCAGTGCTTTGAGGCTCCCTAGAGGTAGTTTAACTATGTGCTTAACCAATTTGCGGGGGTTAAACTAATAGCATTGCATAGTTCCTAGTGTGAATTAAAGCATATCATTTTTTTAATAAAATACCTGTTTTATACTGCAAATTTTATACCTAATTTATTAAATTCTAGGAAGAAATCAGTGCAAAAGGAAATTGTATAAATATCTCAGGAATCAGGTCACCTAAAACTTTTTTTTTTTAAGCTTTAGGTGACCTGATTCCTGAAATATATACACTATACGCTATTTATACACTACATACAGTACTGTATACATGCACTCCAAACTCTAATCTAGTTATCTCCTACGTTTTATTTGTGATCACCAATTTTCTTAATTAAATATTTGGCTTCTCTGTAGAATCACTCTAGAACAAGCCTATAATTTTTAAAAGATGTCATTTACAGTGATTAAAAGATGATTTTTTAACTGTCAGGCAAAAAAATTGTAATATATTTATAATATTAAAGTTATGAAAACATGTACTTCCCACGCCCCTTTAATGGAAAATTAAAGTGATGTTAAATCCTAGCGTTTGTAAAAGTTAGGATTGACCATTGGAATAAATAAATAAAGGGGACTTTCAGTCAAGAAGTATAAAATACTTCATGCTGAAAGCTCCTTTATTTGTTTGCAGGGTTCGCTGCACTGAGCTGCTAAGGCAGCCCACGGCAGAACGCTGTTTGTCTGAGAGGTGATGTTTCCACCTCTTAGCCAATAGCCGTGTGGGAAATCCGGCTTGGCAACAATCTTCCCAATAAGTATTTTTAAATGTACTGAAAGCGACATCAAACCAAAACATTTTCTTTCATGATTCAGATAGAACATACCGTTTTAAACAACTTTCCAATTTACTTCTATTATCTATTTTGCTTTGTTTTCTTGGTATCCTTTGTTGAAAATCATACCTAGGTAAACTTAGGAGAAGCAATGCACTACTGGGAGCTAACTGCTGATTGGTAGCTAGACATATGGGCCTCTTATCATTGGTTCACAGGATGTGTTATGCTAGCTGACAGTTGTGCATTGTTGCTCCTTCAACAAAGGATACCAAGAGAATGAAGCAAATGTTATATGTAAATTGGAACTTTGCTTAAAATTGTACGTTCTATCTGAATCATGAAAGAATAATTGTTGGGTTTCTTGAATGTTACACCACTGTATAAAAAAAAGGAATATTACCGTTTTTTATGGTTCCTCCATCTACAGTTTGTGGTAATTTAAATTTGCCCATCATATCTGTATAGAAAAAAATATCAGTTAAAAATAATGATATCATATACAATATATAACGTATTCAAGACAATGTTATAATATTAAATAGACTGTGTTACAATAAAATAAGTATCTTTCAAAGGCAAAATTCTCAGTGGGAGAAAGTTCATACCTGACCGCTATCTGGACACACATATGCCAGATGTTAGCATGTGTGATTACATTCCCAAAATCTTGTACAGTACTAAACATTTTTCATTAAATATTTTGGAATAGAGCCCAGATATAATCTTTCTCTCGTTGCTTAAATTGTATCTTAAAGGGATATGTAACCCAATTTTTAAGCAACTCTCTAATGTACTCCTATTATCAATTTTTCTTCGTTCTTTTGGTATCTTTATTTGAAAAGCAGGAATGTAATTATCAATCAGCAAGCGCTATCCAGGTGCTAAACCAAAAATAGGACGGCTCCTAAGCGTGCATTCCTGCTTTTCAAATAAAGATACCTAGAGAACGAAGAACATTTGATAATAGGAGTAAATTAGAAAGTTGCTTAAAATTGCCTGCTCTATCTGAATCATGAAAGAAAAAATTTGGGTTTCACATCCCTTTAATTTTGCCCTTGTAGAAACCCTCTTGAGATTCAGATGGTGCATACGCTTTCTTCCTAAGGTCCATTCAAACTTACCGGATCTTCCATTTGAAAATCACAAATCTATATGTATAATGCTGATATTAAGGGCCATTATAGTAATAAAAATACCATGCTCTCATTCATTAGAGCATATCATTTTAT
>CAJPDP010432291.1:0-14915 GCA_905336975.1 Bombina variegata variegata
GTTTAGCAAATGTTTTTGTTCATTTAACTTAGTTTAATTATATATTCTGTGTTGTGTGATTATTTTATTAGGTTTATAATGCTGTTTAGCATTTAAAGTCTTCATTTCAAAGCTTTAAAAATAATGTATTTGGTGTTACTTATGACAATTTTGAGAGGGGCCTGGAACCTAACTCCCTCACTTCCTATTGACTTACATTATAAACTGGGTTTCAATTTACAACGGTTTCTATTTACAACCATTCCTTCTCTAACCCCAGCGTAAACTGAGGGCTACCTGTATAGGGTTATTTGGTGGCAAAGTAATTTGTATGTTTATTCCTCCTTGTGTCTGTATTGAAAGGAGGTATTGTGCCTAATAGCTGGGTTAGTCGATTATAAACCAGTGAGGTGGAGTACAAAGTTGAGTTATAGATTAATCACTGTCGCAATTTAAACATTAATACCCCTATCAGTCATTATGAATCTAAAGTGACAATATCTTGTATACAGCAACTAATGCAAGTGGTGTGAAAATGTCACATTTTTTACATTACCACCAATCAAACTAAAAAAATCTGAAATGTATAGGATTAGAGAAAATTTATCTTTGATTAGAGGTGGCAATTTAGAACAAGCTCATTTGAGATCAGAATGCAGATGGATCTATCTCTTAAATAGTGTTTATCCACATAAGGATGAATGAACAAAATAACTTCTATTGCTTTTTAGGTTAGATCTTCACTTATCAGCTAGATACTATTTAATATAATTAAATCTGTTACATATCCCACTACTATTACTACGGCAAGGTAGTCTCTTTTTGTTCACTGAACTGATTAAAATATATGTACAATTATTCATTATTAATCTATTATGATTCTGTACAACTCACAAATTCACCTAATCACTTTATACACCTCCCAACCCCTTCACTTTTCAGTATTTTCACTCCAATGTTCCCACTTTTTACCCTCACAGACTTATCCCTGTATTTCTAATTTTCATATTTATATTTATTTTTGTTTCATTTCACATTTTGGATATAAATTATTTTGGATATTTGATGTAGTGCCAATCACTCTCTATCACTCACAATATCCTGCCAGAATTTTTATCACTTAGTTACACACTTATCCAATCATTATAATTTTTATCCACATTCACATTATCCCCCACATTCCTAATAAATATTTTTTTTTTTACCCCAAGCAGTGTATTTATTTATATATTCCCATGTGAAGCATAAACATTGAACGCATGATATGGCCAAAGATTTCCAACTCTTTACAGAGCCCTATAGCATCTCCCATATTATCACTGAGTTTTCTCTTCTAGCATATTGCCTTATTCTCAGCCCATATTTTAACTAATAGAATTTGCAGCCAATCAGTATAACAACTGAATGCCCAATCATCACCTTCCATACCCTTCAAATATGGAAATCTTAGGCGACGGCTCCGCCTTTGACAAATCGTTCAGTTGCGAAACATGTTAGGGAGCTAGCCAAGGAGCTATGGGACCCTCATTTTTAACCATAGTGATTACTTCCAAATACTCTTAGCACCGTTGTTGGAATCTTAAACATTACCTAAATACCAAATATTCATTAGATAACTGTCCATTCAACTCGCTCCTCGAGCTTTATAATTGCCTATAGTGCTATATTCAAACGGTCCGCTACTATAATAAGTTATTTGGCTCTGTTTTGTAACTAAGTGGGGATAATTATTTTGATTGTGGAAAGATTCTAATTCAGCTCGTTTCTATATATCTAGCTACACTTTAGTGCTTTTTTACTTTCTGAAAACATAAATATTAGTTTCAGTTTCGTTTCTCCTGAATAAATGAATGAACTGATACTTTTGATACATTTAACACTACTATTCAGCATTAAGGCCTTGTATGGTGTATCAACTTTCAGAAAACCATAAGAGCAGTGACCTATATCATTAGAATCATACAATTGACAACCTTATATGTTGCCTGTCTTATGTAGTTATTTTACCGGACACGAATCTGTTACTTTTAATTTCCTACATATTTGAAATCTCTTACATTTTCCCACTACTTACATTATTTGCTGTATACAAGATATTGTCACTATAGATTCATAGTGACTGATAGGGTTATTAACTTTTAAATTGCGACAGTGATTAATCTATAACTCAACTTTGTACTCCACCTCACCGGTTTATAATCGACTAACCCAGCTATTAGGCACAATACCTCCTTTCAATACAGACACAAGGAGGAATAAACATACAATATATACATATATTACTTTTGCCACCAAATAACCCCCTTCCATCAGTTGCTCTTTATACATTACGGTTAAATATTAAACTAATATATACTTTTCTCGTTATTCAGCTGTTTAGTCATCTAAGCTTTACAAACGAGTATCCGCTGCCTTATGAAAAATGGCCTAAGTAAAAGAGAACATCACAATGGTAGACTTATTATTTTAGGCTTCTTAAAAAAATTCAGGAAATGAATTCAATAAAAGCGGGGCTGCAACGGAATTTATTTAAAACTAAAAACATTCAGCATGGGGCAAAGCCTGGTGAAGCCAGATGGCTAGAAGACTATGCTCTATTAAAAACATAATACAAGTATTTGACTTCAGACTAAGGGGTGGACTTATCACGGCCCGAATAGGCGTATACCCCTGTTTCCGCACGACTCGCCGGAAACAGGCGTTAAGAAGCAGCTGTTAACTCATCCGCTGCCTCTGAGGCTGCAGACATCAATCCACCTGATCAAATACGATCGGGTTGATTGACATCCCCTGTCACCAGAACTGCTTGTGCAATGTTAAATGCTGACAGTTTATGCTGTCCGCATTCAGCGATGCAGGGTGGACATGATTTGCCAGTCTGTTTTTCCACAGCAACACTCGCAGGGGCAGCCCTCATGGAATTCTATTAAAAAAAAGGGTCTGTCCCTGCCAGTGGCGAGATGTCTCCCACACAAAAAAATGAGAGCTCTCTGCTAGGAAAAAGTTTGCAATGGGATGCGAAGTAGAGAGGGAGAAATCAGCATGTTTTTAAACTTGAATATTCACAAAATAAAATACGCTGTTTTCAGTGCACTGTAACTAAAATTTGCTGTTATTTTTGTATGCATAGGTTTTCTTTTCAGAGTAATTATTGTATTGAGTATTTTGGTCAGAACTCTCCACCTTTTAACTGGCGAGAAAAAACAGAACTGTAATGCGTAAATGTTTACAGAATTACGCTGGGATTTGTGTGAAACTTTCATATACACCTATGGAACACCTGTTTTCAGCCCATTTTATGAAAAAATAATTAAGCTTTGTATTTTATACTTATAACTACACATTTATTTGTGTTTCTTGCACATCTAATGTACTTAAAGTTATGATTTACGCTGTGCATATTTAATACGATTTAGTCCTGTGTACTTTACATACAAATTTTACGTTTTTGATAAAATACAATTTTTTGTTGAGCAATTTAGTTACAATGTATGCTGCTGTAAAATGGCCACTAAATGCAGTAGAAGTGCATAATTAACAAGTGCATAATAAAAAGACAATGCAAGAACATCTACTCTGAATTTTAAAGAAGAAATATATTTTCTCTTCTATTTTCCGGCCCCCTGTATCATGTGACAGACTAGTATATGTATACCCTGTGAGCTTGTGCACATGTTCAGTAGGATCTGTGTCCCCAGAAAGTGTGAATATAAAAACTATGTGCAAAATTTGATAATGGAAGTAAATTGGAAAATGTCTTAAAACTGCATTCTCTTTCTGAATCATAAAAGTGTCCCTTTAACAATTTTTTTTGTGTATTTGTGTGTGAATGATTCAATTATTAACTTTGTATGATTTTTAAATTATGAATATAATTGTGCACTATTGTAATGTATGCATCTCCTCCCCATACAAAAATGCAGTATACGTCCCATAGCGAGAAACCCTCTTTTCAGGTTAAACAGTGGCTTTTTATAATTCCACCTGGGAAATAAAAGGGCTGGCGAGTATTCCTATAGAGTCTCATCAGCCTATGAAACATTTTAGAATTGAGCACTAAGTGATGGAAAAAACAAAATGTTTGCTTACGTGATAAATTCTTTTCTTTCAGAATGATGATGGTCCACAGTCCTCTATAACATATGGGATATATTTCCCACCACTAGGAGTAGGTCAAGAACCCATACAAGAGCTTTCAAACCCTCCCACTTCACATATCTCTCTTAGTTTTAAATATAGCTGAGTAAAGAATAGGAAGGAAAGTTAGGAAAGGCAAAGCAGGGTCTATGGAAGTGTCATTTGGAACTGTCACCCAAAAATTGAAATGTGCGGGGCCTGTTAGCCATCATCATTCTGAAAGAAAATAATTTATCAGGTAAACAAAAATTTTGTTTTATTTTGTAAAATGATGATGGTCCACAGTCCTCCATAACATATGGGATTAATACCCAAGCTGATGGTCAATGTTATGGAAAGGGTGGGACAATTTTCCTGCAAGTTCTTATTTAGCTGATACTGCAGCCTGAAGGACTTTCTGGCCAAAAGCTGCTTGTTAAAAAACAAAATCTCAAACGATAAACGAAAAAAGTGTGCAGATAAGACATGTTGCAGATGTGCAAATCTGCTCCAAAGATGCATAATCTTTTAAAAACCCACAATGTTACTCTTGAAGAAAGAGCTGTAATGCTCTTAGAAAGGTGACCTTCCAACCATAAAGAAAGTCTTGAATCCCTTCTTATAGGCAAACTCTACCTTAGTAGTTTTCTGCACCTTACTAGACTTAGTAGTGAAAAAACAAACTAGAAGTTTGTCTGAACCTCAGGAAGTTTAGCTTACTTCCTATGAAAAAGAAATAAGGCAAAAACTAGTGGACAAACCCTTGACCATGGCATCCTGAAAACTGATGGTTCTAGGAATTTTAAAGGATACCAAGAAAACACTCTGGAAGAACACAATTTAAAGTATGTTTTCCAATTGTGTGTTAAATCTCTTGTGTTACAGGCTTTTTGGTCTGTATGAAAAATTTGATATAGATGAGTGAAGAGGGCGCTATACAGCAAACACTTGCAAGAAAAACTATTTTTAAAAACTGTCTATTCCAATGAGATTCTATATAGTATATTTAATATATAATTTAGTTTCTAAATGACAAAGTATCAATCACAAAATGAAGAATACAATATTTCAATATATAAAAATACTACAATATATAAAACTAGGTATACCACAAATAAAAAGTGTAAAAGGGACATCTCCCTGTGATCAATAATGGCTAATCAAGTAAAATAGTTAGATTAGATTAGATATTTTCTGAGAGAATCGTTTGATATTTAACCACCTCTGTATCAGATATGTTTAAGTCAGTATTGGTCTTACCATAAGACACTGGTTAGCCTTGAGATAATGCTACAGTTGTGAACTTGATCGCTCATTTGGCAATGTCTTAATGTATTCAGTGTCAGTTATAGCACAAAGTTCTGATGTTTGCAAAGCAAAAATAGAAACACTTACATTACCTGACCCTGGCTCTCTTTTTTCTTTGCCATTAGTCTAGCACTCATGTGAAGCGGATCGATAGTTTCCCAAGCCGTATTACACAGCAATTTTTCTGGCATGACAGTTAGTTTCAGAGCTGGTCATGTGACCTAGGGTCGTCCTTCTATTGGTTGATAAGCGGTCTTTTGGATATCATGGGAATCTGATATTTGGCAATTCTGTCTTTGACAGTCAATTGATAAAAGCAATCACATTGGCTCCCCACAGTCCTTCGACACATTTCACCCAATCACTAGGGCTTTACCTTTCCTTGGCTTTTTCACCAGGAAAATCTTGTAAATGCTACACTCATAGCAGGATATAAGGAGCTATAGTTACATTGATACTCCAACTATTGTCTTGAAAGACAGAGGTTTGAGAGTAAGAGCAACAACTGTTGACAGAAAAAAGTTTGCAATAGATATCAGCCAGATAAGGAGCAACTGAAATGCCCTGATTCTGATAACCTGCAAGAGGGTATCCCACTCAGGGTAGTAAACTGGCAGATATACAAAACCTTAGGAACTGCAAATAATCCCTTTGTATAGGGAAGTGCAGATAAGAATCCTAGAGGTCTATAGTAGTCATAAACTGATCCTTGATTAAGGGACAAATCTCTTGATCCTGAGATTACACAGGTAATATGATTAAATATGAACCTATCCTCCAAATCCTTTTGTAAATGTTTCTGCTCTTAAAGATCATTGACAACATTTGGATAGGACCATTGGGACTCTGCTTCAAAGATAACAAACACAATCTCTTGAAGGATAATATAATCAGTTCGGATATCCAAAGAGACAGGAGTTCTGCCTATGTAAAAAGTATAGTGTACATAATTTGCATGATGCAACAGTATAAAGATCTGTTTACACCCCCTAGCAATGAAGGGAGTACAATGCTTATTTTACATAAATAAGTATTAATAGCTTAGATAGTTATAATAAATGGTAATGGAACCATATGTTATTATGTTTAGTACACTATATAATTGCACATATTATAATAAATTTGGTACACTGCAATTCACATAAGAATGTGTTATGGTGTACAGCTGCCAAAGTCTTTAAATATAAAAAAATCAAACTTAAAACCATAAATGCAACTTAGTAACATTCATCTCTATGCATAAGAAGCCCCACTACAGGAGCCCTGTAGCATGTGTTGCATACGTTATATATATTTAGTATCAACCTTATAATGAGTAACAAAGTATCCTATATAGAATACAATCTAACAATTTGGGTACTATTTCTCTGGGAGGGTTAAACTCTATACCGGATTTCAAAGGGTTAATATGATCTGATACATACCTGGAGTGCGGATGTGTAGGGTGGTGCCATATGATAGTTGTGTGCCGGCAGCATCCTGGGATGCTGTTGGTTCACTATTTTTATCATAAGAGGATCCAACCTGGTGGAGGGTATCTGCTGGTAGGGAACTCTGAATGCCCACAAAACCTACAATATAGTGTCACCCTAATTACAGATGATACCATTATTTTTTTAAATCTGGGAGGTATGCCATCACCCAAGGGGGATGCAAGATGTTGATTCTTTTCCACACATGATACATACGCTTCTTATGGAACATTATGAAATTAGGAATGGAGTATTCCATCAGTGAAGATTCATGTACTCTATGTACCTTTTAACATAGGGTTTTAATTTATTAGAGGAGATGCAGTGATACCTGTACATGTTTAGTTTGTATTCTATATAGGATACTTTACACCAATGTAAAGACAGGTATTCTGGGGACACAAGTTGTGATCAGAATGTATTTTTTTTTTATTCTTTTATATTTGGATGAATGTGGGTTTGATCACACTTGCACTGTGTGCATCATGGCCACTGGGGTGGCTCTGTCAAAATATACACCTGTGAGCATGTATTACACTGCACATAACAATGAAGTTAGCATCAGTTCTGATGTTGAGTGCAGTGCCTGTCACTATATTTGAGGTTGCCAGGATTTGCAATACATTATTAGCACCTTCGGCGAAACCGTAAGTGAGATTATGACAATATCCGGTTTGCCGTTTCTGACACTGATATAATTTGTGAATATTATATGCTTACACAAATGCCTGAGAGTGTATGTTTAATATATTTAGTGATATGGAGGCATGTATTTGTTAGGTTGTAAGCATTTACAAGTCCGGCGAAACCGGAAGTGGATACACTGTTAACTTATGGTTTCGGCTGGGTGAAAAGCATGGATGAGTTCCAAATCACTGTTTGGCGCAATTTTCTTGATGTGAAAGGTATGTGTGAGTTTGGTTATCACTATATATTGTTGGATTGTACACCATATATGTTCACTTTCTTTTGATCTGATGAAAGGTATAACAGTTCCCTAAAACGTCATCCAATAAAGCTGACTTTTTGTTTGAAAAATCCGGAGAGTGCACTTTTGCTTGGGAAGTATTATTTGCTTACTTGCACCCAGGTGGCTGATCTTGGAGGGAGGATTTGTTTTCTGCTTATATATATAAACACATGTATACACATATAAATACATAAATACATATATACACATATATATATATATATACACAAACACACACATACATATTTATACATGTATATGTAAATATATCTCAAAGTTAAAGCCCTTTGCCTTGCCTTTTTTTTCTAATACCTGAGACCTAAATTCTTTGAGCCCTCATAATTTTTAATAAATTTATATTAGATGGTGTTCTTGTAAGTGTAATTATACTTTTCAATGTATTTTTGATGTGTTTTGTGACACTTTTTTTGTTTTGCAAAACAGTTTACCAGAGCTCTGAGGTTACGCTATTTCAACGTGCTTTAAATTCAATTGTGCTCTATCATTAACATTTACTTTCAACTTGTGAGTGCTACAATTAGCTCATGCGTAACTGTTATTGTGCCACTCATAATCTGGGCCAATATGTGCATATATATATATATATATATATATACAGTATATGCAAAGAAACAGTGTGAAGCACTCACTGGACTTAGGATATCTGTGTACAAAATCTTTATTGGTAACGTTTCGGGACCTCAAACGTACCTTCTTCTGACAACATGAATGTGCAAGTGAACAAACTTATAAAGGCCTGCAGGCCCCTCCCTCAGTCCGGTCACCAATCTGTGAAGACCGTGTGCAAAAAAAAAACAAAAAACAAAAAACAAGGGGCTATACCAAGTCAGTAGCCCATCAGTGAATCAGTAATAATGTAGTTAATATATCAGAAAAATGTAATATAAAAAAATGTAATATAAAAAGATATAAAATAGCCTATGTGCAAAGAAAGTGCAGTGTTATTCCAAACAACAACATCTAGGTGTGTGTAAAGGTTGATCTGTTATCATAATGTTCATGTTCGCCCAACTGTCAGGTACCCCTGCACTGAATGTGAATGGAACTGACCGTGCTATGGTGACTCTCATAGGCAAAACCTCAGACACACCTCTCCCATGTGTATACACAACAACCACGCTAGCCAATCAGAGGGACTGTCAACGTCTCCATGACAACCCTTTATTTTATAGATACAAATCTATGTATCCAATACCCGTAACAGAGCCAGACAGCCTTGATCCCAAAGGGCTCCTTTATCTACTCAAACTGCTGTAACACACTCAAATGTGCGAGATCAAGAGTGGACCCGGTGTCCAAAGTTTTTCCCTTATCATGCCTCAACAGGAGATCTACAATCACACAAGACACTCCCAGCGAAGCTCATAGGCGTACCATAGTCACACCCCTACTCTTATAGGTTAGGGGTATCGATCTAAAACCTCCTACTACTTCAAAGTAAACAACATAGTAAACCTCACACCCTAACAACCCTTACTGCGGCAAAAGGTCAATATACCAAGGAGTGTCTGACACTCAATTTCCCCTTATTGCGGAAGCCCTTCAAGTTGAAATAAAATAAAATACCGGATCCCCACAATACGAACTAACCATATATTTACAATCAGTTGCTTGACTGCCTCACATTGTGGGCTCATCTCATCGCCATCATTACCTTCCAGTGAAGTGCATCAAAAGAAAAAAATTATAATAATTTTTTTTAATCATTTTTATCAAGCGCCCCACTAATAAAAGCAACCTCTTGGTTGCCATCACACACCCCACATCCGAGCAAATGGAGCAGGACCAGCCTTGGTTCATACCCTTCCCCAGTGGTCAAGGTCAATGAACCTCAAAATGTACTTCCTGTGTATACACAGGATAGCTACACTAATAATCAAGCATGATGTGGTCATCATACATCAAAGCTCGCCTATAAGCCAACACCAACAGTAGGGGGCAGGGGAGGGAAGCTGCAGTAAGCAAAATCTGTATCAAAGAGGTAAGTGTGCAGTCCCTGTCTACATAGAAAAAAACCTTACCAACATCAAAATAACACTAAGAGAAAACAGTAAGTTCCTCCTGTTATCAATAAAGAGGGATCATGTTTGGTGACTATCGCATCATTGCATCAATGCCACCCTATGTTAAATGGGTGAACCATATTGCAGCAACAACCTAAACCAAAATGACCATACCCAATCAATGAGCAAGAGCATCTTACCTATCCAGGAAGGAGAACAGAAATGTGAGAACATTATCACCATATGTGGTAACACACAGTGCTATGGAAACAAAACATATCATCAAAAAAAAACATATTATCAAAAACTACAATAAAGTAAAAAACACCCAACAGAGGGTATTAAGTTAAAAACAATAATCCTACCTGCAATTCAAAATTATAACTGGGTCTAAACTTAGGGATCCTACAGTGTAATATAAAAAAAATATATATAGAGTATTTATGGACCATCAGGCACAAAAAACAGATATATATCAATGACCAGATATATGTGGTGTAATGATATCATGTACTCTCATAGTCGGAGGGAATCGGGAACTCTCATTAGATGTCCAATAGTGTCACCCCAGGGGGTTACACCTCGTCACAAGAATTCTTGCCAGCCAGAATGGACATTCAGACCCCTGGGTGCCAAGGTTCCCAGTTTGTGTATCCATCTGGCTTCTTTCTGCAACAGAATTTTGGCTCCGTTGCCCCCTCTTCTCAGTACTGGCACATGATCAATAATGCGGAATCTCAAGTCCGTAACTGTGTGTCCCTGTTCCAAGAAGTGACGGGCTACAGGTTGATCAGATTTCCAGTTTTTTGGGGCAGTTCTAATGCTTGACCGGTGATTAGCCATCCGGATCCTGGCATCGTCAATGGTTTTCCCAGTGTAAAAGAGCCCACATGGACAATTAAGCAGATAGATGATATGTGTTGTCGTGCACGTAAGGAAGAAGTTTATCCTGTATTTCTTCCTTTTCTCAGGATGCTGGAACGTATTCCCAGTGTGCATGCTGTTGCAAGTCACACAACTCGTGCACTTAAAGCAACCATTCTTTTTTTTCAACCACATCTGTTTCTCAGATATCGGTGTTAGATCTGTCTTCATCAGGACATCCTTCAAGCTTTTACCTCTCCTGTATGCCAGTTGCAGTAACCCCCATTGTGTAAATGACAGTGAGAGATCAGACTGGATCAACTTCCACTCATCCTTAATGGCTTTCATGATTTTATGCTGGACCGGGGTGTACGTGGTCACAAACGTGAGTTGGGGTATGGTGTTCTGTGCGGCCTTGTCAGCTCGCATCTGTACCTGGGTTGCCTGTTCTCGCATAATCTGTAGGTCTTTCTTTTTATATCCACGTTGTGTGAATCTTTCCACCATTTCGGTGAGCTGGATTTCGCACCGTGCAGGATCTGTATTATTACGTATCACTCTCTGGAACTGTGCTTTAGGTATATTCCGGATAAGAGCTGGTTGATGACAACTCATTGCATGAAGAGTCGAGTTCTGATCCGTGCTCTTTCTAAAGAGAGTGGTGCCAAGTGTCCCGTTAGTTTTAAATACTCTCACATCCAGATAATCGACAGAGTTCATATCTGCCACATATTGGAATCTGATGTTGCTCTCAAGAGAGTTTAATGTATTGATCCAACACTCAAGTGACTTAAGATCGTCTTGCCAAATCAGGAACAGATCGTCTATGTATCTACGATAAAACTTGATAGACGTTGTCTCATACACCTTCATATGTATGGTCTCATATTCAGCCATGTACAAATTAGCCAGCGATGGGGCCACATTGGACCCCATCGCTGTTCCTGCTATTTGAAGATAAAACTTATTCTCAAAACGAAAATAGTTCTTTTGTAAACATATCGTCAAAAGTTCTATCAAGACATCTTCAGGTGGGCCGATATATGGTGTACGCCTCAAACAAGTGGTAACTGCTGCAATGCCTGCCATGTGAGGAATCACCATATAGAGGCTTGAGACGTCCATAGTCACTAATATGTCCGACTCACTGATGTCAACCAAATGGACAATATTTTGGATAAACGTAGATGAATCTTGTACATAGGACCTCATGTGTTTGACCATAGGCTGCAAAAAATAATATATGAATTCGGCCAATGGTTGTAGGAGGGATCTTCTGGCCAAAACGATCGGTCTTCCAGGGGGATGTTGCATGTCTTTATGGATTTTTGGCAATGTGTATAATATCGGTGTGATTGAGAAATCCCTTTGCAGTAAGAGTGCCTCTTGGTCGGAATTAACCTCTGTTTCTTTCCATTCACGTATTCTGTTGTCAATTTCACATTTCAATGCAGAGGTGGGGTCATTCTGTAAGACGATATAGGTTGTATTATCAGAAAGTTGCCGAAGAATATCTCTTTTATAATCTTCAGTATCCATCACCACTACACCACCACCCTAAGTTTGGACCCAGTGATAATTTTGTATTGTAGGTAGGATTATTGTTTGTAACATAATACCCCCTGTTGGGTGTTTTTTACTTTATTGTAGTTTTTGATAATATGTTTTTTTGATGATATGTTTTGTTTCCATAGCACTGTGTCTTACCACATCTGGTGATCATGTTCTCACATTTCTGTTTTCCTTCCTGGATCCAGTATTTTATTTTATTTCAACTTGAGGGGCTTTCGCAATAAGGGGATCCGGTATTTTATTTTATTTCAACTTGAGGGGCTTTCCCAATAAGGGGAAATTGAGTGCCAGACATTCCTTGGATATATTGACCTTTTGCTGCAGTAAGGGTTGTTAGGGTGTGAGGTTTACTATGTTGTTTACTTTTAAGTAGTAGGAGGTTTTAGATCGATACCCCTAACCTATAAGAGCAGGGGTGTGATTATGGTGCGCCTATGAGCTTCGCTGGGAGACACCCGGGAGCATCTTGTGTGATTGTAGATCTCCCGTTAAGGCATGATAAGGGAAAAACTTTGGACACCGGGTCCGCTCTTGATCTCGCACATTTGAGTGTGTTACAGCAGTTTGAGTAGATATTGGAGCCCTTTGGGATCGAGGCGGTCTGGCTCTGTTACGGGTATTGGATACATAGACTCGTATCTATGAAATAAAGGGTTGTCATGGAGACGTTGACAGTCCTTCTGATTGGCTAGCGTGGTTGTTGTGTATACACATGGGAGATGTGTGTCTGAGGTTTTTCCTATGAGAGTCACCATAGCACGGTCAGTTCCATTCATATTCAGTGCAGGGGTACCTGGCAGTTGGGAGAACATGAACATTATGATAACATAGATCACCCTTTACACACGCATAGATGTTGTTGTTTGGATTAATACTGCACTTTCTTTGCACATAGGCTATTTTATATCTTTTTAAATTAAATTTTTCTGATATATTAACTACATTATTACTGATTCACTGATGGGCTACTGACTTGGTATAGCCCCATGTATTTTTTTTTTTTTTTGCACACGGTCTTAACAGATTGGTGACCGGACTGAGGGAGGGGCCTGCAGGCCTTTATAAGTTTGTTCACTTGCACATTCATGTTGTCAGAAGAAGGGACATTTGAGGTCCCGAAACATTACCAATAAAGATTTTGTACACAGATATCCTAAGTCCAGTGAGTGCTTCACGCTGTTTCTTTGCTATTCATTCCTTTAGAGCACCCTGGCAGCTGCAGGACGATGGTGAGAGTGCATATACCCCTTGAACTCTTTATATATATATATATATATATATATAATAACCAAGAAAAGTCACCAGCGCTATAATATCCAATAAGAGTATCGGACTACCTCTACTCTATTGTTAAAAAATGCAAATATTTCTCACAAGGTAAAATAAACATACATACAAAAAATATATTTCGGAGTGAATAGTAATTAACTATTGGAGTATATAGGAGGTTGTGCTGCTGAACATATGATACAGTATACCCCTTACACTGTTAACAAAAATGCAAAAAAAAAAAAAGAGAAAATCAAATAGTTATAGCGCACAAAAACAGTCTCTATATGAAAAATGATTAATTGTCCAAAGTGGTGCAACTTTATATGGAGGCTCCACCTTTCACCAAATTCCACATGCAAAGTGTCAGGCTAAATATTTTAAACCTGCTTACCAGATCTCACCTCAATCCTATGAGGTAAGAATGAGGCTCTATACCAGGTTAGATGAATCTGTGTACACCCTTCGTTCTTAGTGCAGAGTTGTCTTGTGATGATCACAACCTGATAATGTCCCAACAACGACACAGAGGGATAGGAAAATTCTTATACAACAAAATCAACTTTCAAATCAAGCACCGAAGAAGGTCTTTTTGTTGTATAAGAATTTTCATCATCCGATTGAGGTGAGATCTGGTAAGCAGGTTTAAAATATTTAGCCTGATACTTTGCATGTGGAATTTGGTGAAAGGTGGAGCCTCCATATAAAGTTGCACCTCTTTGGACAATTAATCATTTTTCACATAGAGACAGTTTTTGTGCGCAATAACTATTTGATTTTCTCTTTTATTTGTGTGTATATATATATATATATATATATATATATATATATATATCACAGAAAAAATAACTTTAAAAAAAGTTGTTGGTTTAGTGATGCCGCAAATAATAAATGATCTTTAAAAAAACTGTTGGTTTAGTGATCCACAAATATTATTATTATTGATGGGTAGTCAATAGCTTACAGAAAAGTTTTTCTGTCACAGAGTAACGACTGGAAGCAAAATTGCAACTGGACAGTTGTCAAATTTTAGTCCATGTGATGACTGTAATAACCTATTGCAGTGATCACATGAAAAGGAACCGCTATTTGTGTTTCCTTGGGTTGCTACATACGCCTCCTGCATTTCTGCCAGATAATTCACCACTTCCCCCAAAAAATTGTTACAATTACAAATGTTTAGGCATTTTCATGTTTATTTATTTTGTTTGTATTGGTATGACATAAAAGTTAGTGAAGAAAAAAAAAAGCCATAATCTGAGACATTCCATGCAAAACTCCAAAAATGGACCGGACAACATTATTTGCACCCTCACTTTAATATTTGGTAGCACATCCCTT
>CAJPDP010432338.1:0-10289 GCA_905336975.1 Bombina variegata variegata
TCCTATCACTGCACGTCACTGATATAGCTCCAAGATACCTTTTTTTAACTTAAACCAAGAGCACATTGGAAGAAATTCAGACACATTTTCTGTACACCACACAGGATGGCTATATATATCTCCTGGTACACATACCTAGATCTCATCCTGCTCTAATCACAGTATACCCAGAACTAAAAAGAAAACAGGAAATATGTCTTTCCTTTTCTATATTAGTCATATTGTATGGATATCACTTTTTATAGGTCTGATGACCCTCTCTGAGTTTCCCCTTTCTTTCCTTTCCTCTCTTTCCTTCCCTCTTTTAATTCCCTTAAAGAACGTCCATGTCTGCTGTTGGGATATTTTATATTTTATACCCTTATCCCCATTAAAACACATAAACAACGCAAAACAAACCGAGACGATACACAACAAAACAGATCAAAACACAACACAAGCAAACGAAACAAGACAAAACGAGGAAAAAAAAAAAGAAAAAAAAAAAAAAGGAAAGGGGGGATGGCGGGGGCGAACCCACCCTTCCCCTGTCTCTCTACCCAAACCCCCCCACCCAGTCCCGATTACCATTTCTTATGGCTGTGGGCATTAATACCATTCAACTGGAAAAATATTCCGTAAAATTAATTGTTCAAATTCTTCCGTTTTGTGATAATGGGATATTAATACAAATTGAGTTGATATAGGGTAAGATAAAATAACCCTCAGCCACTTTAGGAAGAAGATCCTGACTTTTTTGTTATGTGTGGGTGATATAATAAATTGTTCGAAAAGTATTTAATGAAACATAGACTGTATGAAACTCTCTATTGATGGAACTGCCTTATTTTTCCAGTTCTTTAAGATCAAACTACGACCTACCAAGATAGCAGTATTTATTAGGTTGTTATTTTCTCTATTTGAGTTTTCTATACGAAGAAAAAATATATCTCTGGATTTGAGTTTCAACCCACTTTCTAATTTATAGGTAAGCCAATATTCTACTTTACCCCAAAACTGCAGAATCTTAGGGCAAGACCAGAAACAGTGTATTAGATCTGCCGCTGGGTTGTTACACTTGGAGCAAAGGCCAGCTCCGTTTAAGTTCCAATTACTCATTTTCAATGGGGTAATATAAACTTTCTTAAGTAACATTATCTGAGACTCCTTCCATGTTACAGATATAATTGATTTCTGGGCCCATTTATAGCTTGTTTTAATTGTATCTGCGGTCACATCCCTATACCTTGTTCTCCATATCTCTACTAATCTATCCAGGATTAATTGACCCTGTTTTGCCAACATAATTTTATACAATAAGGATATATTGTGATTTCCTGTTTTATATATAATCATATATGATGCAATTATAGACCCTTCCAGAGCTTCCGTTATGTCTCTTTAGCCCTTGTATAAGGTGTCTAACCTGCAAATATGCAAATAAATTCTTGTTAGGTATATTGAACTCTCTAGAAATAGCTTCAAAAGATTTCAAATGTTGCATGCTATTGAAACACTGATGAACAAAATTTAGCCCTTTGTGTGCCCAACTTTTAAAAATTTCTGATGATAGACCCGGTGTAAATTTTGGATTTCCCCTTATCGGGAGAAAAGTAGAAAATTCATAATCAACATTTAACGCTATATTAAATTTTTGCCATGCCACCACCACACTATATATTGTGTTAATATTTTGAACACTTTTTGGAAGTTGTGAGGCTGAACAGTGTAATAAGGACTTTAAGCAGAGTGGAGAGATCACTCCTTCTTCTAATGATATGGATGTGAGATAGTTAGCTTCTGTAATCCAATCCACAGCAAAATGTGCTAGCGTTGCTATGTTATATTTTTTAATGTCAGGTAGGGCTAATCCTCCATCTTCTAATATACATGTTAATTTAGCTATTGACAACATGTGTCTCCTTTTACCCCATAAAAATATAGCACACTCTTTATAGACATTTTTAACATCTTAACCATGTATGAATAACGGAACATTCTGTATAACATACATTAGTTGTGGAAATAAGATAGTTTTAATAATCATAATCTTGGCTGAAAGGGAAATAGGGAAGGTTTTCCATCTCTCAAATGTCAAAGAAGCTTTTCTAAAGAAAGGTGTATAATTCAGCTTGTACCACTGTTTGGGGTCTACATGTAGATGTATTCCTAGATATTTAATAGATGGAGTCTCTTTAAATACACATTCTTTGATACTATTCCTGTTTTTGTGGATCCATAGAATTTCCGACTTACTAGTATTAACTTTGTAACCTGAAAAGGAACCAAATATCTTCATAATATCTAAGACCTTTGGTATATTTTTTTTCGAGTTTTCCACAAACAGCAACAAATCATCTGCATATAGTAATAAAACTAACCTTTGTTCTCCTAAACAAATACCTTTTAACCCTTCCCGCAACCTAATGACCAAGGGTTCTAATGAAATGTTAAACAATAAAGGCGAGAGTGGACAATCCTGCCTAGTTCCCCTATTCAGTATCAAGTTATTTGTCTGGCTACCGTTAATCAAAATAGATGAGCTTGGATAGTCATATATTGTCCTAATAAATTTGATAAAGTGTCCAGAAAATCCAAACTTGTCTAAGGATGTATATAGATAGTCCCATTTTATGGAATCGAATGCTTTTTCGGCATCCACCGCAATCAAAGCCATATCTTGTTTATTCTGAGCTTTCCCATCTAATTGCGTTTAATTTCAATTCTTCCCAAGCACTTTGCTGTTTAATGAATACATCGCTATCCAGTTTTGCCTGTTTATATCTATCCCATAGCTTTTTACTAGGCTCATTCATATATTTACAAAAAACATTGCATACTTGGCTAGACAACTGGGTCTCTCTATCCTTGACCTTTTTTTTTTAATTATCATATATGCTTTAAACTCACCTCTTAACCAGGCTTTAGCCGTTTCCCAGAAGATCTCAACTTTTTCTCTGTAGGATTTATTGAAAATATTAAAAACTCTCCATTTTTGTATCAGCCAATGACAAAAATCCTCATTATTCGCTAAGAATTTAGGAAAGAAAAAATTAGTCCCTCCATTTCTTGGGCTGGAGCTTAACCCGATTTCTAATGTAATGATCGCATGGTCCGAGATACTTATATTGTGTATTTTAGTTTTTACTTCTAGATTAAATAGTGACTTTGATACTAAAAAAAATATATCCTAGAAAGAGAGCTGAAAGCTTTAGAATCACACGTGAACATTTTGGTATCAGGGTGTTGTGTACGCCATACATCATGCATCTTAAGATTTTTGCATACTTGTATGAATATTTTAGCCTTTTGTTTAGAGAAAGCAACACTTTTAGGGCAGATTTTGTCTAACTTGGTAGGTATTAAATTAAAATCACCTGCTAATATTACATTTTGTCCAATATATTCAGATAATCGAAAAATTAGATTATTCCAAAAATTTACATCTGTTTTATTGGGGCCATATACATTACATAAAATAAACTTAATTCCCTTAACCTGGAGTTCTAATATCAACCACCTTTCATCTGAGTCTATATCTACTTTAATAATATTATAGTCAGTTTTTTATTTATTAGTATCGCTACTCCCTACTTTCTCCTGGAACAGTGGGTGGCAATCACCTCCCCAACCCATTTACTCTTAAGTTTAGCCACTTCTTCCAATTTTAAGTGGGTTTCCTGTATAAGAGCTATATCAGGGTTGAGTTTCCCAAGTTGTCTCACTATTAACTTCCTTTTGATTAGGGAGGTGATGCCTCCCACGTTCCAGGAGAGAAATCTAATATTCTCCTTTATCAGTAGTTACTATCAAACTTCATGTACAGGGAGAGGAAAAAGAGACATGGGGAGGAGGGAGAGAAAAAAACAAAACACACACCAGTTCAACCAAAATTTGCCAACACCTTGCATTAAATTTTTTAGCCATTTTTAAATTCAGGAGTCTCCCTTGAATTCATTTTATTTATAAACCTACACTCACTCCTGAGATATTTTTTTCCTATTAAAATAGTCTTTAGCTTCTGCTACATTATTCAATTTGATAGAACCGTCCTCATCTTCAATCACAATGTTTGCAGGATATAAAAGCCTAGCTTTATAGCCCATTTGTATTAACTTAGTACAGTATGGGGCCATTTCCTTTCTCCTAGCGGCAGTGTCACTGGAATAATCTTGGAAGAGCAGAATTCTGCTTTCCCCCACTATCAATTTTTCTTTTTTCCTGTATAAATGCAGGATATTCATCTTATCTTGGAAATCTAGGAATCTAACCATAATTGGTCTATTGAGATTTTTTCCAGTGGCCCTGCCTCTAGGCGGGCCCATCCTGTGTGCTCTTTCTGTTTTTAGTGGGAGAGTCTTTTGCTCAACCCCTAATATTTGGGGTAGTATAAATGCAGCAAAGTATAATATATCTTTAAATTAATCTACTTCAGGGATACCTATAATCTTTACATTGTTTCGCCTAGAGCGGTCTTCCAGATCATCTATTCTAGCCTTCAGGCTTTTGTTTTTCTTTTCTAGTGTTGTTACTGCCTCTGACTGGTTATTAAGCATATCCTCTAATACTGATATTCTGTCCTCTGCTTCCGTTAATCTGCTAGCAAATTGTCTAACTTCTGCCGTTAAACTCGACATCTGATTTTTCAGGGAATCAAATTGAGGTAGAAAAATATCTGAAAGTTGGTTAACCATTAATTGCATGTCTGTTTTGGTAATTACACCCTCATTGTGTGTCTCACTCAGAGCCTCGGGTAGCCGATGCTTCTTATCTTTGCTTTTCGGAGGCATGGTCTGGGAAGTGGTATAAGTGTTGGAAAGGAACCTTTCCATGTGTTCTAAAAATATACGTGTGATATATCAACTAATTGGGAGGGGGAAAAAAGAAAATAAAAAAAAAAATACTTTACTCTATGTGAAGGGAAAGTGAGGGGGCGTGTTTGTGGGATCCTAACCCCAATAATAAAGAAAAAAAAGAAAAAAATCTATATGTGTATATATATATATATATCTGTGTATTCGTGATAGTTAAAAGACCATGTCCCTATCTGTCGGAATAATTTGTACCCAACTAGCATCGACACAGTATCTTAGAAATGTAAATATACAGCTATCAGGATCGACTTTAATTATCTCTTATTATGTGAGCCCCGATCTATATTTCTCAGTAATACACTTATATCACTAATTGTACCTTCTGACGCCCAGCATGTAAATAACTTAATTCCCCATGCCCTTGAACTTTTGCCTTTGCTATTATCCACTTTCAATCCATATATGTACTCCTATAATTCTTGCAGACTTATAATATATTCACCTCTAGTCTGATCTGTGCATAACCTATAGTGAGAATAGGCATTAGGAAAATAGGTCCAATCACAAACACTCTATCTATAACAATATAACTTTTTCAGGCAATCGCCCATCTGAGTAAAACTAGGCTATTATTTAAGACACTTGTGCTTTTTAATATCCAAAACGTGCATATAAGTTAAACCCTATATCCTTAACAACTTGCTTGTTATTATGTATCCTATATCTGCTTCACGTTTCACAATGTTGTGTCTTATGTGAACCTCTATCCTAATACTTTAAACAGTTAGCCTTTCTGAGCCTTATGCAAATTTTACATGTATCAAAGCATTAATATGATACTTTTATAGCAAACTCAATACACAATTCCTGTTACCAGAACCCTTGCAGCTAGGCTCTTCTCGTATATTATCGGCCCAACCATAGCCAGGCAATCAGTATAGTGATAGATTTAGTAGCGTACTGTTTATAGCATATGCATATATATTATCAAAATTGTTATATTTTTTATTCACAACCCAGGTTTCAGGCGTGAGGATATATGTACAGGAAAAACAAATGGGCAGTAAACAGTCCTCTGTATCCTCCACACTCAGCTGCTACCATACAATAACTAGCAGCAAGAGGAATATATCCAATTCTTCTTTAAAGTATTGCTGCTTATGTCTATGCCTATGTGTAGAAAAGGCATACAAGTCAGAGGGTGCACCAGATTTTCTCTTTTGTTGGATAAACAGCTTTTGTGTGTATTATGCTATTAGACAGTACTTGCGGTTTTCCCTGGGACTCCTCCGCTTTGTCCACAGTCTGCTTGTCTGGCCATAGATTGATCAGCACTAATATGTAGTGCTCACCAGCAAATCACTCCCCACCACGGGATACACTCTCCTCCTACAGACTGCCAGGTTCCAACTCTGGCTGTAGGGTAACGTAATACTGCCAGCTGTTCGAGCACTTATAGCAGGTTACGGATACCGCAGACAGATGCAACTACTTGTGGCTCCAGTTGGCCTACACCTCAGGATGATCAAACTAAGGTTCAACTATGGCTGCCATGGGCGAACCACTTTCGGCTCCTGAGTTTCTCAGCTCTCCCCGGCTATCCGTCGGCTTGCTGGTCAGACCTTCCATGCCTGCCTGCTGGCGTTCCTCCGCTGTTACTACTCAGCACTCATCGTCCATCTGCTGGTTCATGTAGCACAGCCTACTGTCCAGGTGCTTATGGCAAAATCAGCTGTGGCTCTAGTGAACGAACCGCTTGCGGCTCCTTGTGGCTTCCCGGTCGAACCCCCTGATCACCGGGGTTGGTGTCCTAGGAAGGCTACTGTTTGCTACCTCCAACAATGGAAATTGACCGTGGGTCGATCTTGATCGAGCTCTATCGGGCTGCACGCTGTTTTAGATAGTTATATTGTAAATTTAATTTAAAGTTAGGGGGGGTTAGGTTTAGGGGTTAATAGTTTAATTTAGTGATATGCGATGTGGGGAGATGCTGGTTTAGGGGTTAATATGTTTAGGATAGTAGTAGCGACGTGGGGGCCGGCAGTGTAGGGGTTAATAACTTTATTATAGTAGTAGCGATGTGGGGGCTGTGGTTTAGGGGTTAATAGTTTTATTTGGTGGCGGCGATGTCGGGGGCGGCGGTTTAGAGGTTAATAACTTTATTTAGTGTTGGCAATGTTGGGGGCGGTGGATTAGGGGTATTTAAACTAGGGGTTTATGTTAGGGTGTTAGGTTTTTACATAACTTTCTTATCCCCATAGACATCAATAGGGATTGCGTTACAGCGATCGTAATTCCGCGATCGCAGGTGTTGTTTCTTTTCTAACACTTTCTCTCCATTGATGTCTATGGAGAACACGTGCATGAGCACGTCAAGTCAGGCCTTGGGTTTTGTGCGGTATGGAGCTTAACGCACCATACCGTACAATAAAAGAAGGTTTTTCAGTAACTTGTAGCGGCATCTCTATGGAGAGTGCGATACCGCTCATATTTTTGCATTATTTACGTACCCAGTTTATCGTGCAACTTGTAATCTTGTTGATTATTATTTATATCAGAAAACTATTACTAGGTTTTATAAATTTTCTACTTGAAACTTTTTTTTGTTGTTTTTTTAAATATGGGACTTTTTAAAAATGTTTTATTATTTTTGTATATGGAATATAAAGTCTATTCACTTTCTAGATTATTATTTTTTTATGCTCTTGCAAATGGATAACATTTTTCCAAAACTGCTGCAATATACTGCATAGGAGGTGGCCCATTTCTGCTTTTCAACAAAAGATACAAAGACAAAGAAGAAAAATTGATAACAGAAGTAAATTAGAAAAATGTTTAAAATCGCATGTTCTTTCTGAATTATGAAATAACAGTTTTTGGTTTCTTGGATTTTTTTCCAAGATACCGGTGGTAATAACCTGAACCCACCTTGCCATGCATGAAATAAATTATTTTTCATTTTAAATAAATAAGTATAAAATGTGTTTAGTTTGGCTTAAAAGACAAATATTTCATGACCAAAAAATTTAAATTCTATAAAGCTTGCTATGTTCCATGAGCTGACAACTCAACCTTAAACGGCTCTCCCCTGAAACCAAAAGAAGGGGCTCTGAATTTGAAGATCATGTAAAGTTGTGAGCTGTTTGTCTAGATAGTAATGGAGCGCTTTTCATGTCTCAGGGGACTATGAAGTTTGACACGGTGGCATGTATCACTGCTGAAACCTAATCTAATCAGTCCAAAAACTGAAGTAAATAAAATTTGCATTTTATTGAGTACTAGATTATACTGCACATGTCTTTACTTCAGTTTGGGGTTTCAATTCTCAAAAACTCCTGCAGAGATAAATCATCAGCTTATTTTGCTGAGCGTTATATTGTAAAGTATATGGGGCAGATTCATTAAGCTCTGAATGAAGCTTGATGCAGCTGTTACGACTCGCCGGAAACAGGAGTTAAGAAGCAGCGGTCTTAAGTCCGCTGCCCCTTAACTCGTCCGGCCTGCTCTGACGCGGCGGACAGCAATCCGCCCAATCGTATACGATCTGGTTGATTGACAACCCCTGCTAACGGCCGATTGGCCACGAATCAGCAGGGGGCGGCATTGCACAAGCAGTTCACCAGAACTGCTTGCACAATGATAAATGCAGACAGCGTATGCTTTCTGCATTTATCGATGTGCGGCGGACATGAACCACTACAGCGGATCATGTCCATCCGCAGGATAATAAATCCGCCCCTATGTCTCTCCTTAAAGGGATATAAAACAGTCTGTTTCATTGTTGTAATAAAAAACATTAAGTATTGGGCTATATGCAATATAAATCATTGCAATATGTATTATTCATAATTTTAAAAGGATTTTACCCTTTATTTTTTTGTTTAAACTTCATTTGTGCAGTGCCAATTACTTCCTGTCACAGCCCTACAAGGGAGATGGGGTCTCAACAGTAAGAGATATCTAGCTTGATGTTATAAATTTTCTAGAGTAACAATACCTGTTTGGCTATTCAGTAAATAACAGAGAGAGCTCCCATAATTCCCTTAGGGCAGTTGCTACACTGAGAATTTATAAGAATTCATTTAATTTTGCAAGAAAGTTGTTTTCTGTTTTGTTTTAGGTTTACTTTGATTTAGCATATTTGTTTTTACTAAAGGAGCACAGTTTAATGCCTTCCTGATGGTGCATATTTTTTACAAAGTTCCGATGTAAACAAGTAAAAAATTGAAATTTTGATGCTATGATGCTAGGCACACCCTCCAGCCCGTGATCCCAGTTAGGATGCCGTTATGGCTTTAGTACAGCAGAACGTCTAGGACGTTCCATGCCGTCCTAATGGCACTAAAGCCCAGTGCGGTAAGGACGGCATGGAACGTCCTAACGGTAGGAAGGGGTTAACATAAAGCATATTAATGAACTCTTCTTAATAGGACACATAGTTCCCAAGGTAAAATTTAGGGTCCTTGTAATACTGACAAGGCATCTTATAGAATCTCACCAGACCACAGCTGTTTACGGGATCGAGCCATGAGAAATACATTTTGTTTACCTACAGAGCTTTAATTTTTCAGAATTTTTATTCATTATATTATCTTCACTTTTTTACAGAGCTTGATTGTAGGCATATCACACAAAGAAAGAGTAAAATAATATAGACACATGTCCTCATTGAAAGTTAATGAAAGCATAAAATGCCATATTAGGTCAACACATCATGAAGGCTAACATAAGATTAGCTGTCCACATAACTTTTTCTGGGGGAATGTGGGGTAAAAATAAATAAATACCCTAAACAAAAAAATATTAGTGGCATCATGTGCATAATGAGAGTTGCTTGTTGTGCAAATTAACTGCCCGTCATTTTAAAAATTGGGGCTCATTGGTATTAAAATAATGACTCAAGAGGGTGCTTATTTAGATATAAAGATGAAAATGTGCGTGGGTATTTGACCCCCGGGCTTGCCCCTTCCTCCAGAAGCCCATGATTGTGAAACAGCACCATTTAGCATCTCTGAGCATTTCAGCACAATTTTTATGTTATGCTGCTAATGGACAGTAGTAAAACAGAATATAGTCCCCTGCTCTATACCCAAAAACAGAATATAGTCCCCTGCCCTATACCCAAAAACAGAATATAGTCCCCTGCCCTATACCCAATCCATGAATCTATATTATTGATAAATATGCAAAGGGATTTGATGAATAATTAAAGCTTAAAATATTTCTTCAAAAAGTATGTTTTCCACAAACTCTTATACATTACATCCATTTATATTCTTTTCATTTTTTTCTTTTTTTTTCATAATTTCCTCTATTTATTGGCAAGATCATACGAATCCATTCTGAAGAAAACAAAGTTAACCCATGATGCATGATAAAATTTGGTCCTGCGTTATCATCCTTAAGTAGGCACCAACAAAAACTTGTAATGACAACATCAGTACTATTATAAAGTTAGCCGTCTACCGTGCTTACCAAGCTGCAGAAGACCTGCTT
>CAJPDP010432881.1:0-10695 GCA_905336975.1 Bombina variegata variegata
TAATGTGCTTCATTTTTTTAGATATCCTTTGTTGAAGAAATAGCATTGCACATGGGTGAGCCAATCACATGAGGCATCTATGTGCAGCCACCAATCAGCAGCTACTGAGCTTATCTAGATATGCTTTTTAGCAAAGAATATCACGGAAATGAAGCATATTAGATAATGGAAGTAAATTAGAAAGTTGTTTAAAATTACATGCTCTTTCTAAATCACGAATAAAAAAAAAAATCGGGTTTCATGTCCCTTTAAATCCTTTGCAAAAAGACCAAGTGGGTGCAGGGACACTGCAATTTACAAATTCTATGTAAAATCCACCGAAAGCTGTGTTTGAAAACACCTTGTAATTACAAAACATTTCTGCTGTCTTCCTATAGACTAAGATATCAACTAACTCTAAACATTTCTAAAATAAATTAACATCTTGTTTGCTGTAATTGTTTTTCTATAGACAAACTCCGCCCACTACTTGCCTTATATGGAGGAGCCAATCCGAGTTTGAGTCTCCAGGTTACAAGGCTGGCAACAGTCATTATGCTTGTATAAAGTTCATAGTTTTATAACTGGTATCTGCTAACACCAATTTGCTAAAGATATGTAGCAAAGTTAGCCTGCAGGTCTATAGTGTGCATTCCCAGCTCAAGACAGATTCAATAGTAAAGTAATGGCTCAGTAAGAGACAACAGTATCGACTGGGAGTGAAATATCCATGTACCAAGACGGATTTAACAGCATAAAAAAGGTTCAGTAATATACTGCAGTATTTGAAGGTGAAATCTCCATGTATAAAAATGGCTCAGTAAAGAGGGTGAAATACACACGTACCTGAAAGTAAATGAGAAAGAGCAGGGTTAGATTTCAGCAGACATTAGGCTTAGCAAGCAGCACTGTGTCCAAAGTTCTGTGTAATTCTTGTATTATTCTTATTGCTGGTACTTAAAAGATGTTACTTAGAAAGATGGCATGCCCTGCAAATACTCCACCCAGACATGAGACTTTTTATGGCCAATTGAAAAATACGTGACATTTTTTTAAAGTCGCTGAGTGTTAGCTAAATGCAAAAACCTCATATGCCTCAACACCTTACAAATATGGAGCAGAAAAAATTGAGAGGCAGTCAAGGGGGTGAAATCACTTCTGTTTATGTTTGTTACTGTCAGTCAAAGAGGTAAAATTATTTATTTATATGTCACTGGCAACCAAGGGGTAAAATTACTGCTCAGTTGTGAAAAATATTGCATGATGGGATCAAGAGAGAGAGATAAGGTAGAGCTTTCCATGTGAGGGGGGAGTATGTGTGACCACACCTACTATCACGCCCTGTTACCTACAGATTGCCTAGTATTTTTGTGGAGGACTTCGGACAACCCTATTTACTTTGCATGATTATAAGTCAGCATTGGACCGTAATAGGGATCACTGTTGTAAGCGGAATGTTTATATTATCAGCTTGATCTATTATAATCTAATGATTTACATATTTAGAGCTATATAATTGCGGACCATATTTTGATAACTGAAGTAAATAAGAACTTTTTTTAACTGCATGTCTATCTGAATTATTCAAGTTTAATTTTGACTTTGTTGTCCATTTAATACAAAAACAAATCACTGCCTGCAACTCAAAAATATAACAAAGCTGGAACAGCCCTGGTGAAGTCAGGGTTAAGTCTGGATAGTCCAGTTCTTTGGCATGTTAACATACCTCTGTCCCAACTTTTGTTGAGGGGCCGTCCCTGTTTTGTGGGCAGGGCCATGTCAAGATGGTAGAGGTCATGGGTCAGTCAGCAGGTGTGCCTGGTGGTTCATGGGCGTGTCTGGTTGGCCTATGGGTAGAAAATACTGCAAATCTGAACATATGGCTATCTTGAAGGGACAGCAGAACAGATCTCAGAATTATGGAATATCCTTTCTAATAGGGATAGTTGGGAGATCTGAGTTAGATAAAGAGCTAAGTCTGGATAGTTTAAGAGATGTATCTTGGCCTAAGCCAATGTTTCTCAAGCCTAGTCCTCAAGTACAGGTCAGATTTCCATGAGATCTGAACTAGAGCACAAGTGAGATAACCAGCTGATCTGTAACCATGGTTACTAACCCACTCTCACCCATTAGCTGATTATTTCACCTGGGCTCCAGTTAAGATATCATGTAAATCTGGCCTGTTAGAGGTACTGGACTTGAGAAACACTGACCTAGGCCAACTGGGTCTGTGCCTAGGGCAGCAGGTTTTAGGGGTATACACTGCTGAGTCATGCACATGATCAGTAGGAGCAGCTCCCTCAGAAAATGCCCATCTATTTCAAAATTGTGCATCTTGATAATGTAAGTAAATTGGAAAGATTTATTTTTTTTATGATGTTTTCTAGCTTAATCCTGTCAATTTCATTTTTATTTCAGCGTCCCAGTAAAGGGACACATGTTTTTTGCTTTAATTTGTTCCCAATCTTCAATTTTACCTGCCGGAGTGTGTTATGTTTTTACAGACAATTTCCATACCTTTATTTTGTATTTGTAATAGCTGTTTTTGCCTGTGATATCCCCATCCATACCCAAAATGTGAAAGTATTGGCTATAGAAAAGCTATGTAAACATAGCCAGCAGAAGAAATACACTCTCAGGGGGGGGTACATGATATAAGTAATTCAATTGTCCTCTCTAAGAATTGGGATTTGGTATACAGACAGAGATAAGATAAGGAAGTATGTTTGTGTATATGTAGTGATAGTGCAAGCTCAGCCCATTTTAATGGAGTGTGCTGTCAAAAAACAAAATCACTATTTCATATACAAAAATTAACAAAGGATCACGTTCTCATACATTTTATTCTCAACACCTCAAATATTTTACAGTAAAAAGTTCCTTTAAAGGGCCATAATAACCCTTTTTATTTCTTTCATGAGTCAGATAGAACATACAATTTTAAACAACTTTCCAATTTACTTCTATTATCAAATGTTCTTTGTTTTTTTGTTATTCTTTGTTGAAAAAAAAGGACGGTAAGTTCAGTCGTGTGTAGCACTAAAATGGCAGCAGTTTTGCAACAATGTTATAGATCAGCAAGAGCACTAGATGGCAGCACTATTTCCTGTCATGCATTGCTTCAGACATGTGCACGCTGCCTATCTAGATATCTTTTCAACAAAGAATAACAAGAGAACAAAGCAAATTTGATCATAGAAGTAAATTGGAAACTTTTTTAAAATTGAATTCTATATCAGAATCATGAAAGAAAATGTTTGGGCATCACGTCCCTTTAAGTCTGCGCTGCAGTCACGGACCATAAAACAGTCATATGTCGAAGGAGTCAACAATTTACAAGGATCTTTGAGTAACAGAAACTCTCACCCCAAACAGATGGAAATGATTGGCCTGACTTGAAACATCTCTCATGTTTTTGATGTAACATCATAAAACAAGACGTTCTTGTAAAAAACAATAACTTATAAAAATAAATATTTCTTAGAGATAAATTTAAAAACAGCCAGTTTAGCAGGGAGTGATGTGTATAATAGGCTGGAAACACATCACAGCACAAAAAGTGCATGATTATGATACGACACGGCTTGTTATGCAGCATTAGAGAAAAGGAATACGCTCATAATACTGCTAAATTGTACAAATTGTTACCAAGATGTATAAACAGATAAAAGATATGGAGACTTGGAATACAGCATGTGTTGTTGATAGGTTGTAAGTATCGTCACAATAGCGCTATGTTATAAACGTATCTGCAACGTAAACGAGATTGCAGCTGAAATTTTCAAATTTCCTTCTAATATTGAGGTCACACTTTATTAAACGTGCTATTATAATAGAACACATTTGAAACTGTGCTGTCATGAAATTAGAACTAAACACGTTTACTACAGTGTGAACTTGTAGCAGATATACAAATACAATACAAAAATAAATGTTTAAAATAATAAAGGGACAGTCTACTACAGAATTTTATTGTTTAAAAATATAGATAATCCCTTTATTACCCATTCCCCAGTTTTGCATAACCAACACAGTTATATTAATACCCCTTTTACCTCTGTGATTACCTTGTATCTGCAGACTTATTTAAGTTCTTTTGACATTGCATTTTAGCCGATCAGTGCCCTCTCATAAGTAACTCCACGGCGAGAGCACAATGTTATCTATATGGCACAAATGAACTAACACCCTCTAGCTGTGAAAAACTTTCAACTTCATTCAGATAAGAGGTGGCCTTCAAGGGCTTAGAAATTAGCATATGAGCCTGTCTAGGTTTAGCTTTCAACCAAGAATACCAAGAGAACAAAGCAAATTTGATGATAAAAGCGAACTGGAAAGTTGTTTAAAATTGCATGCCCTATCTGAATCCTGAAAGTTTAATTTTGACTAGACTGTGTCTTTAAATTGTAAAACGTAAAAGTCATAGCATTGGCTGCTGTCTTCTTCAGGATATTAATATCCATTAAAATAAAAAAAAAAACATGACAAAAGTTAAAACCATGCTTGTTTTTTAAAGATGAAACATAATTCTTGGAATAACACAAACTCGGGCAGTATAGTTCACAATGTGAAATAAACAATCAAGTACATATGACAATTACAAATTTTAGTTGTTTGAACCAATTGTCTCGAACAAAATGCTACAAAATATAAAGACATGGTTCAAAATACAAAATAAGCAGTCATGTAGCAACACCGAATACAGACTTTGGTTATTAGCACCAACTATCACAAAACCTGAGTGATTTCATAGATAATGAACAATTTGCATAACTTAAAATAAGAAAAAAATAAGAGAAAGGGAAAGAGAGAGAGAGAACGAAGAGGGGCGAAAATAAAAAATAATAATAATAAAATGACTTAAAATACATACATGTATTTAGCACACCATTTATACATGTGCGATATACCCACAATTCTTTATTAACAATGGTGATTGAATACACAGCAAATATATAGACCTGCCATGGGAATTTCATGGGCATTCCTTAGGGGTAACCTCTATTATAATGGGGAAAATTTGTCTGGAATTTCTAATATTCTAAAAAATATCCATCAGCTAATGTGCACCTCTTCACACCTACATATCTCACCACTGTTTCAGTGGCAAGATCAGCAATTCTAAGAAATGTACTGCATGTACTGTGAAACTTAGTTTACATATAGATTATTTAGATTATTACACAATAGAGAAAAACATTTTTATATTTAATGAATGCACATTCAATGTTGTGTAATAAATATGCTTAGAAGACTGTTGAGATCAGCATTCACTGGGAATGTGGTCAGTAGCAGACCCCTGGTGCAAAATGTTTGGGCTCCCCAAAGGGAACTCAGTAGTAAGCAACAGTAATAATAAACATGCTGACCTGTATAATGATTTTGAGGATAGACAGACAGATAGATAGATAGATAGATAGATAGATACAGACAGACAGATAGGACCTATGACCTACACTAATAGAAGGCTCCACTGCATTAGGAGGGTATGGACAGTGACAGGAGCATATGCAAGTATGCATGCGTCTCATTTGCTCACTAGCTGTATTTTTCATCAAGGTTACCACAGAAGCACAGATTTGCATGGGTTAAAGTATAAGAAAAGAAAAAAATATATTTAAAAATAAAATACTGTGGGGGCGTGTCCGGATCACTGTCATGGCTGCCAGCATTTTACTTGTCTGCTAAGAACAATCCTGAATATTCATCAAATATCGGATATGCATTCTATAATCTGGGATTGAAAACAGTATAATATGATATCTACATCTGACAGCATCTAATGATTTTATATTTATAAGAAGCACTAACACAGAAGTTGGATCAATCCATCCTAGCAGTGGCCGCGCTTATGAAGGCCTAAGCACCCTCACTCCTAACGGAATAACCTAAAGCACCACCACCGATCTAGACATAAAGGCTGACCATGGAACTCAGCAGCGAGGAAAGCTACCTTGACATACAGAAAATGCTGAGGGATCTGGCGCAGAGTTGGAAGATACACTATCCCAGTACAGTTTGATCTCCCTCGATCCACATATCAGAGAGGGATACTCACCTAGATCGGCAGAAGGATCTTCCGATACTTACAGAGAGGAGATGGGGAGCAGAGCCTGATGTCCCAGAATTGCCCTCACGGGTAGCGCAGTTCCCACACATGGCTATAGCACGTACAGAGGGGTTTGCGATGGGCCCTCAGGCGTGTGACGCAGCGGACCCTCAAACGGACATACAAGCTGCAAACCCGTATAAAACCACCAACCGGTCTGCTGGGCCCTTACCTACCGCTCAGATGTCACGGGATTTTCCGACCCCTCCTATTACAGAGGCCCAGCAGTCTGTGGACACCTTCAGCAATATGGGATCCTCGGTGGAACGGACATTCCAACCGCATTGGCTACGGAGGTGCGGCCTATCTCTTAAGATTCAAGATTCCACAACTGGTAATTTGAGGCACACTCAGAGGGGTAATCTATTCCTAAGCGAAGCATGGATGTTCCCTTTTAGAACCCTGACATACACAATCTCATATGGGCACTATTATACAAGCAGTTGGGGTTCCCTCCTTCCCTATTCACCTGCCTGGATTAAAGAAGGTTTGGGCTGAGGTCCCTTGATAATTGTAGAGTGCCTTCTGCTCTTTCTGGGCGGACATGGCGCTGAAACTACACCTCTATCCCTTTACTTTACAACGATAGCGCCCAACAGTAAAGAGTTCTATTTAGACCATAAGCAGCAAATTTGAAACTTTCCTGATTACCTTGCAGAGACTTAAACCTGAAAAGACTCACTTTTTCTATGTATCAAAGAACGATGACCTGCAGGAATATTATAGCGTACCTCCTATCTCCCCTCCAAATGTTAATGTACAAAACTCTATTATTTACAATTAAGTTGCAGTCCAGTTTACATGGAATATAGGAAAACAAGGGTAGGGTAATGGTGTATAGATCACTTGCACAAAATTAGAGGTAGCTTTCTACATGCTATGTCAGAAAATAGCCTTGTTTATAGACCTACATATTATACTTTTCCCTATCCTGTAGAAGATTTATTTGTACGTATCAACTAAGTTTCAACTGTTGTTTTATTGAGTTATAACTACATTGGTTTTATATCTGCTTGTTACATCTGAACTCTATCTCTGTCTAAAGTACATGGCTCCATATCATTTAACTATAACAGCGAAAGGCTATATTTCTTATCCCTAGCTTGATTCTTATTGTAACTTTACCTAATTACCTTGCTAACACAAACACCATGCTCCCTAGGTATTCAAAGTCCTGGGATTAACTTATTTTAAATATGTTAGGCATATCTATGTAACTGGATAATATTCTACTATTTTACCCATTGAGAACTCTGTCTCTAGCCGAGATAGATAAGTATAGCCTGAATGAATGATATAGCCAACACATGAGAGTTAATTTAATTCCACTATTTGCTCTTCTCAGGATTTCTCACAAATAAAAAGTTTACACAACGGGTACACATGACGGAAATGATAATTGGAGATCATAATGAAGTTTCTCACTATATTCGCTCAGCTATGGGCGTTAAGATTTTAGATACATCTACTCCTACACTTCTTATGTGTAGGCTCATGCCCTATACTTTAGAGAACTTGACCTCTCCTGTTACCCTAAGGCCTATCTCACTGCTTAAAATTAATAACATTCACATTGAGCCTCTTGAGGACCTATAGCAAGACCCATTTTCATATCTGGACACTACTATACCTAACCCTTTATATAACCCCAGGGGGAAATGCCTCTCAACATCACCCCACTTTTAGAAAATCGACTATTTGGGTCATAAACTCACACTTCAATAATGTTTTATACTAGACTCTGCACTATCTCTAGAAAGGGAGCTGTTCCTTATTGAGCCCAAGTTAGATTCCCTCTTTTACTGGTTTATCAGACCTCCCGGACACGTACCCCCCCTCCTTATCCCTAAAATATTTGTGCAGCTCTGGTCTGCAGATTCCCCCCCCACACACACACACATTTTTCATTTACTATTACGTACTCAATCTCAACCCAATTAAAAATGAGATCTCATTATCCTTAGTCCATTTACATTTTCAAGGGCAGAGATGATCAATAGCTTTGAATGGAAACAATTTAATTAAAAAGGTTTTATTGCATCTTTACATAGTCACTTATTGTAGTATAAAGGATCATATCTACACTAAATTGAAAATCTGTTTACTACTCCCGTTAAGACAATTCCTATAGACATCTATGTTCTGGGAAATTACCTGTGTTTGTTATATTCATTGTCATAATAAGCCGACCACTATATTATGTAACCATTTATTTCCCATATTAGCCATTGTATATGTCATGCATAGATGTAATTGGACAAAAGTTATGTTGTGTATCTACTTAATATCTCAATAAAAACAGAATTTAAAAAAAAAAAAACAGGGTTCCCAACGGTTTTGATTCCAAGTTCGATGTGATAAACCATTGGTGTTAACATATGTATCCTGAATTCAAAAGTGCTCCCTTGTAATACAAGATAACAGACAAGCATTGATTACAGTTTTTAATTTCATCACATCTCCATACATAATGACGGAATGTATAGTATAGTATTGAAGACAGTCATGATAACCAGCCCACTGATAGCAACCAATATATATATATTAGTAAATAATATACAGAATCTAGGGACAATGTAATAAATGGAAAAGTACCCCTTTAATTAAACCATAGAATATTTAGATACATTCTTCAATAAGACAAATAACAGAGGCCGAGGGCTTATAGTCAGCAATATGTGTACTATACAGATTCTTGCTAGTTAAAATATCCCCCTGTGTCTCAAGGTGATTTTTACATTGTAAAAGATTTCTGTATGCTTTTGAACAGTGGTGAATGCGACAGGGTTAATAACTACAGTTCATCAATATGGGCGTAATGCTTATGTGTAGAAGTGGAGGTGTGGTTCACCACGTGGTTTGTTTTTACTAATAAGAAAGTGTTTTAGCATTTAAAAAGGTGCTTGTAAATGTAACCGACAGCTACAATTACGATAAAAAACGAAATGCGTCGGCGTTAGGGTACGTGATCCACCGCACTCTCCACCTCGCCCTGAGGTTTTGCAAGCTTTTTATCCTGTTTTTCCATGTACTACTTTTTAACCAATAAAGAGTATTTTTTGTTCATTCCTGGTGCCTCAGCAACATTGGTTTTATTGTGTCTGAATGGATATGAAGAGAGCACAGATGAACCAAAATTGAGCAGCGATTTAGCCCCTGAATCAAGTCTCTGGAACAATATGAGCTATTTGCTATCCCTTGTCCCCACCCCCCTACACTGACGTCACATGCCTCCGGTTACGGAACATTGTAGACAGTCACCCGCGGACGGATCCAAAAGATGGCGCACCAAAGAGGGATCACGGAGCACCAAAGAGGGATCATCTGCAGCATATGGTTTGAAGTGGAGATATCCTGAATCAGGTACTCACGCACAGTTTCCCCAGGACTGGTGCGGGTCCCACCATCGTCATATGTGAGTCTAACCGACATTTTCTTTACTTACATTACTATGAATACTTTTGATATACAGCAAATTTAGGGAAGGGGAGTGAGACACTGAAACATTGAATACAGGGGTGAAGATTTCTTTCCTACCCACAATCACATTATATATGTTGTTTATTGTGGAGGTGTTTGAATTATGACCCTTCTATACTGACTTATACTTGTGGTAACATAACAGGTGATGCTTAAACACGTGTGATTTTATGCCTCTAGAACGCCCTGGAAAGTTTCAGAACGCGCATGATCCTCCCTTTGTTCAAATTATGTGCCATCCAGCAACATTACTTTAAGATAACAGGCAAATATTAGATCATTGCACATATTTAGAGAAACCATTTGTTCCAAAAGTATTTTTCCACATTCCTAACAGTTTATATTTCAGGGCCAATTTATGATGGCCCGAATGGGGCCATCTCACCTTGTTTCTGTGCGAGCCGCAGTTAAGAAGCAGTGTTCTTAAGACCACTGTTCCTTAACTGTATCCGCCGCATCTGAGCGGCGTACAGCAATCAACCCGATCCTATACGATTGGGTTGATTGACACCCCCTGCTAGGAGCCAATTTGCCAAGAATCTACAGGGGGTGGCATTGCGCAAGCAGTTCACCAGAATGCTTGTGCAATGCTGAATGTGGACAGCGTATGCTGTCCGCATTCAGCGATGTCTGACGGACATGATACGCTGCAGCGTATTATGTCCGCCAGGCAATAATAAATTGACACCTTCCTGTGTGAGATCTCATGTACTGAGCCATTTAACACAACTTTAACTGTTAATACCAGAAATGCCCTGTGGTGATTGGTTCGACAAAATAGGTTAAGCAAAACAAATGATCATGCCTTAATAACATGACTATGCAGCCTTCCATTTTAAGGCTAGATTACTAGTGGAGTGCGTAATATTGCTTGTGTGCAAGCAATATTAGTGCTCCACTGAGTAATACCAGCCCACGCTAATGTGCGCTGGTATTACAAGTTAAGTGCTCACGAGAGCGCGCTTCCATAGGCTCCAATGGGAGCCTCGATGCCGTCAGAGACACCATCAGAACCTAAGTGCAGTGAAGGGGGTAAGTAGCACAGCGATGGCAGTAAATATAAATATACAACAAAGGGGTTTTTTGGTTAAGCACACCACAAAAAAAGGACTGTTTGATCTTAGCAC
>CAJPDP010433500.1:0-10793 GCA_905336975.1 Bombina variegata variegata
TAAGCATAAATTATGTTTTTCAAAAGAGGGAGTCAGATGACCTGTTGTGCTTATTTTGGATAACTAGGGTCCCTTTAATAGGCAAGGCACCATACAAAGCACCATGTATAGAAATGTCAATGTTATTTTTTTATGGTAATCATCTGTTATATAAAGGGGCAGGAGACTCCACATTTGAAAATAGCTAATCTCATCTTTAATGTGAAGAGTATTTGAAAGAGGAGAATCTGCCCTTTCTAATGAGGGGTTATATGTCCTAAAACAAACAAGGGGATGAAGGCTCCATCAGAGCCCCCTCCCACATTGGGTAAACAACACTTTAAGTGCTGCTACTCGTAATCACAATTTTTTCAGTGATCACCTGCATCTTAAAAGGGAATGCAACTTCTTTCAAATGAGGGCTCTCTAAATGGTCTGGTGCAACAACCCATGGGAACCACTTTGCATAGCTCTCTCTACAGAAAAACTTATACATTAAATGGAACACAAGGAATACAAACTAATCATAGTGTGGTAAAATGTAATATTTTGAGTTAAACAAATAATCTATGTTTAGAACAAGGATGGCCAACTGATGGCTACATGTGGCGCTTGGCACAATTTTTTTGCGACCCCTCAGGAAAAAGCAGAACTACCATAGGCTTTGTGGCTCAAAAAAGAGGAACTAAAAATGTGTGCTTTGGGGTCACCACAATTCGAACCATCTGGAGGGAAGAAAAGCAGACAGAAAGTATCCTTTAACCTTATCTAAATCTGTCCCTGTGCCACTGAACATGTTTAGGAAATGTATTATTTGTCTGTTTAATGGTCATACATTTATATGCAGCCCTTAAGGCTTCTAAAAATGTAATTAGAGTCCCCCATGTGCTAAAAAGTTGGCCATCATGGGGGGCGGAGCTAGCCAGCCGAGGAGATGGCTGACTTTTAACTGAGCTCCTGTGCCCTATCTGCCTGAGAACGAGCCTGGCATTAGCCAATATACATTTAGTAAGCCACAGCTGTTTAGGATGTGACATCCACCTTGCCGGTTCAGTCTGCTGAGGTCGTTTACAACTTTGCGCTGACATATGGTGTAGCTGGAAGGGTAATAAGTTCTGCGGGCCCAGGCATCATTGTAATCCGCCTTTACCCCCGGACTGCCTAATCTACAATCAGGTGCCTCCCTAAGTGAGTACTCGCACATTGCCGAAGCAGGGGCAGATTCCGCGATCGCGGTAAGGACACACAGCGCAGGTAACACCGGACAATATAAAGGAGAAAGCCATAGCCGAGGAAGGCCGAAGCCTATGCTAA
This sequence comes from Bombina variegata variegata, assembly GCA_905336975.1. NCBI lineage: Eukaryota > Metazoa > Chordata > Amphibia > Anura > Bombinatoridae > Bombina > Bombina variegata. The sequence continues at coordinate 1,294 of CAJPDP010433500.1, forward strand.
AGTAATGTGCGCACATCTTTAGGCAGCACTCATTTAACAGCGCATCGATTCAGCTTGACGGGGCAGAAATAAAATGTACTGTAGCAAGGATAAGACTGCTTAACATTACAATTGCCAACTTTACACTCACCAATGCTGTCAATATTAAGAGTTTAGGAACACAACATAGAAACAGCATGGATATAAGCTCCGGTTCCCCAGATGTTGGTAAATATGTTTGAGACACTGCACAATAAGGCCTCCTTTTTTCTTACACTTTCCATGGGACACAGAAAGCACTGATTCACAAAACCCTCATTTATAATGCCTTAATCTTAGCACCATAAGCTCATTTATTTATAGGGCTGGAACAAATAAAAATTCTATCTACGTTTGGAGTGGGGGTGAATAATCTCACAATATAAGGAAACTCTGCCAGACATAAAGACACTGCAATGTTTTCTCATCATATAGTGTTGGGAGCACAGAGGGGCTGCAGAGCCTGAATACTAATCTTCTAACATGTCGCCAAAAAAAGGCAGCAAGCCTAATAAAGGGACAAAACAAACTAAAGCAACTCACCACACAGTTAATAGTTTTTTTTAAAACCTTAGACACTAATGCAGCCAGCCCAGCAAGCGCTGATCCCTTAGAACAAATATCTGACCAAAGCTCTTCTGACTCTGAGATTGAACACACGTCAGAGAACATCACTATCCCCACAGCATTGTTTAGCACCATTCCCTCAAAGAAGTACTTTTCTGCATTAGTAGCAAAGGTTAAACAATGCATAAAAGAGGAAATTTCAGACCTCAAAAAGGACATTCAAGAGATAGGGAACAGAGTGGAGTCCCTAGAAAATACCCAAGACTCACACACTGAGGCTATTGCTGCCCTTCATGATACTATTCAACAACAAGGGGCAAATATCTCTGAACTCGAAAACAAAATAGATGATGCTGAGAATCACAGCAGGCGACATAATATAAGACTGCGAGGAATACCTGAAACTATACTGCCTGCCGACTTGAATCAGTATCTACAGGACTTCTTTAGCGCCCTAAGAAAAGAAGAGACACCATCAAAAGACGAGATTGACAGAGCTCACAGAGCCCTGCGCCCTAAGCCACTACCAGATCAACCGCCAAGGGATATAATTGTACGTATCACTAACTATCAAGTCAAAGAGGAGCTGATGAAGTCAGCCAGGGAGCAGCAACCTATCAGCTTCGAAAATTCTGAAATACAGGTATATGCAGATCTTTCCCAAAGAACTCTTTCACAGCGCAGAGATCTTAAACCACTCACAACGCATTTGAGGAAAATGAACATTCCATATAGATGGGGCTTTCCCTTTCACCTAATAATACTTTGGAAAGGAAGACGCTTTACCTGCTCTACCATAGCTGATATCCCTTCCTTATGCAAGGAGCTTGATATTTCTCCCCCATAATTGGGGACTTCGACACTGCATCAGGATAATCACTCCAAAGCAGGAAGGTTTACGCCATTACCGCAGAGGAAAGAATGGAGCCAAGCTCGACAGAGGAAGCCCCAAATGCAAACAACCACAGCCACCCCCATACCAGGAGATAAAGGATGAAAGGAACTTTCATCGAAGACGCTGTGTATGAACCCTTTTCCCTTTCCTTGTCTCCACTCTTAGATAGCATCCACTAGGACTGACCTAGAACTGAGACTTTGCAGAGGCTCAAATATTGTTTCCCCCTTCCATTACAGGACGGGTTTGTATGATCATCATTGGGGACCTGTGTTTCAGTGCTGGGAGTTTGCTTGCTCTTGGGTACACGAGGTCCTGATTATTGTTTAATATGCTAAACACTTCAACAGCTCAATATGTTCACTCTACAGTTGTTGTTTTTATTGTTCTCAGTCAGTTGGGAGTTTGTATCTCTCCTATAGTATAGTATTTTGTTTATCAACAGTTTAATGGAAATTGTATTGTGTTTTGAATTTTCCTCTTTAACTTTTTCTTATTTCCTCTTTTCTAAGCTTGCTTGTTGTCGAATGTACTTGCTCTGCAACTCACAGGTAAGCGCCAAGCCAGAGAATGGCTTTCCATACATAATGCCAACATATTACCATGAATAAACCATTACCACAGGAACTGACTATCTTTACACAAAATGCAAAGGGCCTGAATTGTCCTAATAAAAGAAGATTAGCCATTTCTGACCTACACAAAAAGGGCGGCCACATATTACTGCTTCAGGAGACCCACTTTAAATCTAAAAACATTCCCAGGTATTTTTCTCCACACTATCCTCAGCATTTCCACAGCACTAATCAAAACAAAAAAATTAATGGAGTGAGCATCTTGATACATAAATCAATCCCTTTTGTTAAGACACAAGTTTATCAAGATAAGGAAGGCAGATACCTCTGTCTGAAAGGCCTTTTATATGGCAAACCAGTCACGATAGCAAATGTCTATGCACCTAACTCACACCAGGATAAATTCATATCTTCCCTAACAGACCTCCTCATCAGAGAAACTAAGGGCCCCCTAATAATGGCAGGAGACCTGAACTTCCCCCTAAATCCAGAAATAGACTGTTCTAACCCAGACACCAGAGCTAAGATCCCTAACCTCAAATCAATATGGCAAAATCTCAAACTTCTAAACCTTCACGATACCTGGAGATCCCTTAACCCGCAAAAAACTGATTTCACCTTCTTCTCCCACCCAAATAGAAATTACTCTAGGTTAGATTACATTCTAGCAGACCATATGATACTCTCCCACTCTAAACACTCACAAATAATACACACATCCTGGTCAGACCACTCCTTAGTCACTTACACCGTTAGATGGCCGACGCCCCCCTTCAGAACATATCAATGGAGGTTGGATGAGTCCATCCTCTTAGACCCAACACAAATTAAAAAAATTCTCAAAACATATTAAAAACTACTTTTTACTAAACAACACTCCAGACGTTGACCCAGTTACCCTGTGGGAAGCCCACAAATGTACTCTCAGAGGTGATTTCATTAAAGCTAAGGCACAAATCAATAAGAAAAACAGGGAGGAGATAGAACACTTAGCTAGAGAGATTGCAGATCTTGATTATTCACACAAAACTAATCCTGCTAACAATATCATCTTAGAACATCTTACTGCAAAAAGAGAAAAAATGAACACTATACTGCAAATTAATGCACAAAAGAAACTACTTTTCTTACAACAGAATTTCTATAGAGAAGGTAACAAATCGGGGAAACTACTAGCAAAAACGCTCAAGAAGCAACAGCAGAAAACTTACATTCACACTATCAAAACTCCACAGGGGACACAACTAGAGGATACAAACTCGAAAAGAGCAAAAGAGTTTAAAGCCTTTTATCATAAGCTTTACAATCTCTTTCCTGAGAGAGATGCTCAGACACATAGTCGGACTTGCAATTTATATCTAGACAAAATTCCTTTTCCGTGCATATCCCAAGACCAACGTGAACTCTTAGATAGACCAATCCAACCTTCTGAAGTCCAAGAAGCGATAAAATCCCTTAAGCAAAATAAAGCCCCAGGTCCCGACGGTTTTTCTGGTCTCTATTATAAGACCTTCTCCAAACATTTAACACCACACTTAACGGCTCTATTTAACTTAATTCCAGAATCGGCATCATTCTCAGACTACATGTTACAAGCTAACATTGCAGTCATAGCAAAACCTGGTAAATCCCCAACAACTCCGGCCAACTTTAGACCAATATCATTACTTAATGTAGATTTAAAACTTTACGCCAAATTATTAGCCACACGCCTCAATCGGATATTAACGACAATAATACATCAAGACCAGGTGGGCTTTGTACCTCGCAGAGAGGCAAAAGATAACACAGTCAAGGCCCTCAACCTTTTGGAACATGTCTCATTACATAAAATCCCGACTGTTTTCCTCTCCACCGACGCCGAAAAAGCGTTTGACAGACTAGACTGGACTTACTTACGAGAAACCCTACGAAGATTCAACATCCCTGACCTCTTTGTCCAAAAAATACTAGCCCTTTATACCACCCCCTCAGCACAGGTAAAACTTAATGGTGATCTTTCAGAACCCTTTGAAATCCGAAACGGTTCAAGACAGGGCTGCCCTCTTTCTCCGCTTCTCTTCATCTTATCCCTAGAACCACTAGCAATTAAGATCAGAGAAAACCCTCACATTCATGGAGTGGACTTAGACAATCAGTCCCATAAATTAGCCATTTATGCAGACGACATACTCCTGACGCTGACAGACCCAATGACCTCAATCGGACATGCTATCACTGAATTGACTCAATTTGGTAAAGTATCAAACTTCTTGGTAAACATGACAAAATCAGAGTACCTACCCATCAATTTGTCACCAAGTGCCATGGAATCATTAAAAAAAAAACATGCCCCCTTAAACAACAGACCAAATTTTTAAAATACCTTGGTATTCACATAACTCAGAATAGCTTGGACTTACGCAAATATAACTATGGCAGCCTAATATCAGAATTCCAAGCTTTAACTTCGAATTGGCTTCCCAAAAATATTTCCTGAACAGGGAGTATTCACGCAGTGAGAATGATGCTACTACCAAAAGCCCTATATATCCTTCAAACAGTCCCAATTCCGGGCATTCAAAAGGACTTACTCGTCCTACAACAAATTATAAATGACTATATATGGCGTTGCAGCCCCCCACGGATCAATAAAACTACACTTTTCAAACACCCATCAGAAGGTGGTCTGGGCGTTCCTCACCTTTACTCTTACAAACTAGCTGTGTCTCTGCAAAGGGTCTCAGAGTGGTGTCGGTTCAAAGAGCCTGATCCCAAGAGATGGCTTCAAATTGAAAACGCAATGAGTAGCACACACAACTTAGACACTATCTGCTGGAATCCAGCCTTTTTCCATAAACACAACATTTCCACATCCTCTATCACTAATGAGACTTGGTCAGATTGGACATTAATACGCAAATCTCCACACAAGGTCTCATCCAGATACTCACCACTCACCAATATCATGAACAACCCGGAATTCCCTCCGGGAATTCAGCAAAACCAATCCCCCTTACCAGATTCTTCACACTCCTTACCCATACATTTGCTGATAGAAAATAGAAATTTTAAAGACAAAAATCAACTTGACTCTATACAACACCCTTTCCTATCTTCCTGGTTAAAGATTCACCAAATACGACATTACATATTCTCACACAAATTTAAAAACGACCTACTAAGACCTCTCACGAACTTTGAGCTAATATGCACAGCTACAGGCCCCATAAAAGGAGTCCTATCCAAAATTTATAAGATCACCTTATCTAACACATTCCCACACCTCCCCACATACACTACCAAATGGGAAAAAGAAATCGGAGTAACTACAACTCCAAAGACATGGAAAAATAGATTTGAAAGGTTATCACACTCAGCTCATTCTGCACACGCAACAGAAACCAATATTAAAATCATGTTAAGGTGGTATCTAACACCTGCTAGGATAAGATATATGTTTAAGAGATCCTCAGGTCAATGCTGGAGGGGTTGCTCTCAGGCTGGCCATCTATCACACATTTGGTGGGAGTGCGAGCTCATAAAACCATTTTGGCTTGAATTTTTTAAGAATATTAACACAATTTTAGGAACAAGCATCTCTCCCAGCTTAGAAATAGCAATGCTTAATCATACACCAGGCATCACATGCAACATTAGAAAGCAGTTGTTCCAAATCATGCTTAATGCAGCCAACCAGCTGATCCCGAGGTGGTGGAAGTCTAAACGAACTCTCACCCTACTAGAATGGAAGACTTTGGTAGACAAAAATTTGTTAATGGAAAGATTTTACTACCTCAAACAGGGACAAATTTCTCGACACCAGGATATGCAGTTTTTGTGGGAATCCTGGAGTTATGCTACTCGGCAAATAGCTGACACATAGGACTTTTCACCTCACATGTACTCCCTATCCTGGCTATACAGAACAGACCATGTAGCTTCTACCATAAAAGTTAGCTATACTTCATAAAGTACAAGACACAAGCACTTTCTCTTTCTTTTCTCTTCTTTCTATTCTTTATCTCATTGTTGATATTTTACAAGTTCAACATTGCATAAATCCCTTTTTCTGGTTACTGTATTTATAAACCCCAAAAGTGGTTCATACAGCAACCCAGTTGGACATTCCTCTTGGATAAAAAGACTGTACCCTGGACCCACACCAATTTTTGAAATGAGGCTCTCACAAGCTGACTTTATAACGGCCTACACTCCACGGATAGCCTCAAACTCTTAGCACATATGTAAAGTGAACTACAGCCAGTGGGTCCGAGGGAAGTATATACATTGGAAGGTTAGAAAAATGGGTTTGTTAATAACGAGTTACATCAATGTCTGTAACCAACTTTATTTCCTATTTGTTGTAATGCTTTCTTATCTGAAAAATAAAAAAAAGTTGAATAAAAAAAAAGTTGGCCATCATAGATTTAGAAAATTCAGCAGAATGAAATATGTACTTTGATGTTTTGTTTGTTTCCGTTGTCTCTTACACACTACATGGCAAACGTTATTATTATAAGAATTTTGTTCAGTAACTTAGTTTATTGAAACAAAACAAGAAAAAAACAAAACAAAAAAAACAGCTGAACTTACTGCTGTACAATGTTGTATAATGAAATATTGGCACATTAATGAGTATCATATCAGAAAGAATAACAATAAAAAATATTCTAAAATAAAATTGATCTTTATTAATTTATTTGTAGAATGCTCTAATTACATGAAGCTTATTTGAAAATTAATAACCAGTACATATGGTTTTGCCGCCGAATTGTCTATTAATTGCCAAAACATAGCAAGAACGCAACTGAAGCTGTTTTGATGGGGTTTTTTTTAACTCCAGCTGCACTAAATACAGTGTACTATATATTTCAAATGTCTTAGTCACAGTGTAAGCTTTGTGAAAGAAAACCTTCTGTATTTCCTGTATTTACTACAACCTTTATCAGTTGTTAGAAACAATAACAATAAAAAATATTCTGTCAGATCTAAAATAAAATTGACCTTTATTAATTTATTTGTAGAATTCTCTAATTCCATGTAGCTTATTTGAAAATAAATAATTAGTACATATGGTTACTGTCTATTAATTGCAACAAAATTGCACAAACGCAACTGAAGCAGTTTTGAAATGTATTTTTTTTTTGTTTAACTCCAGTTGCACTTGATAAATCCAGTGTACTGTATATTTCAAATGTCTTAGTCACAGTGTAAGCTTTGTGAAAGAAAACCATCTGTATTTACTACAACCTTTATCAGTAATGAGCAGGAATGTTATAACGATCCTGTATATTTTTTTTTTCATAGTCAGCAACTCATTTTCATATTAAGTTTGTATTTTTTGTACATAATTGATTTTTTCATTAAAGTTCCTCAGCTAGGGGGTGATACTGCAGTTAACAGTATTATGGTCTGTTTCTTCAGGAATATCCAAGGACATTGCATCCTGAAATTTTAACGACATCAAAGGTTCAGGATTTAGCTTGTTTCTGTCTGAAGCTTCAGCAACTGGTTCCTTTAACATGGAGATTTGCATTCTCTGCTTTGGGAATAATTTAAGAAGCCTCAACCCTCTTCTGCAAGTGATGAAATCCAAGCATTCACCACATAGATTGGACTGATTCCTGTTAAAGCAGAGAGAGAATGTCAGTTCCGAGCATATTATAGACTTTTTTTCTTAATCTTGCACAAACATTGGTTTACATTCAAACTGAAAAACTGGTTCTCTTTCATCATTGAGACAATTTACTATGGCTGAGTTTAGATTGTAGAAGATGGAGATTTAGGAGGGTGGATTCCTATTCTTGGATCTGGGTAGCACAGTGTCTTGAGCTGGACCTTGGGTTTGAGCTATATTATAGTATGTTTACTAATGTGAACTAAACACACTCAAAATAAGGTTTTAAAAATATCTTAAAGATGTGCTGTGTGAAAGTGCCGGAATAAGTTTTCTAGTGTTCATCTGTTGAGTCAGCTAAATTCAAAGTAATAGTAAATGTAAAGGGTTTTTTATTAACATAGGAATAAACTTTAAAGCATAGTTTTTTAATATAATTTTTTTTCTTTACTTTTTCAAAGTTATCAGCAAGTATGTTTATTTTAATCAAATGTGTTACCTATTATTGGTATTGCCACCTGCCCACTTTAATTGACACGGGACAGTTAGGGCTGCCAATGTAAAGCTGTGCCTTTAGAAGAAACACAGACACAATAGGATGTGGGAGGTTAGAAGCTTGTAAGCAGTGGACTTTCAGTAATTATTTGTGGGGCCACAAGTGGGAGGAGTGGGATTATGTGTGGATGGATGGTGATACCATGGTGGTCTATGGTCCAGAAGGTCAGTGGGCATGTCCAAGAGGTTCATGGGTGAGTCTGTTTGGGGCTTGCCAACTCATGACAGGTGACAATCCCAGGAAATTTGGGAGGTATATAATTGCAAACACTGTAGATGAACTGTGCGTGCTGGACACAATTTCAAAATAATGGTTACTACTTACTAATGTATTTTTTTTTCTTCCTCTATCTTTCTTCATTGTCCTTCTTTTATTTTAATATTTTATAAATGCCAGTGGGTGAACCTCTGCAGTTTCATACTATTTTGGAGCTCATGTATTTTTGGACCCTCTGACAGAAGTGGTGAACATTCCCAGATCAGTAATGTTTCTGGCTTTTTCACAGCAGAATCACAAGCTTTGGGTTAGCACACACAATAAATAAATGGCTGGAAGGGTATTTTTTTGCAGTCTTTATTAACAGTTTTGAAACTTACATAACATATATAAAAAGGCCACATGAATATTATAGAGCAATGTAGCCACTGCAAAACTGTAAGGCCACACTCGTTATCATGCCCACTAACCCAAAGTGCGCAATATAGCTGTCATAAAGCTGGCAATGCCGCTGATCTGTGAATGTGCACTGCTTCTGCCACACAGACCAAGAATACCTAAGTAATCAAAAGAGGAAGAAGGCTCAACCGTGCATAATACTCCACATTTATTGAAAACTATAAAAACAGGCGCTGCATACATCTCCAGACTATCATAAACACTATGTACATGAATACCTAAGCTCCAGTACCCAGTATGATGATGTGCAGTTTGACCAGCCAGCAACTATAAGGGGTGAAAAAGAACGGCTTTGAAGAGAGTTGCAGGCACAGGGAAAAAAATAGAATGGTGAGTAGTAACCATAGCACTGTAGCTGTGGCCAGCCATTTATTTTTTCTTTAAACCTGGTCCTATAATATTTTACATCTTATTAGCCTGAAATGATGAAAACATGGAATGGTTAACCATTATATATGTTTAATATCCTGCATAAGTAGCAAGAACTGACACTACTTTAGCATTAACTTGTTTGCATTACCATTTACTCAAGTTCTTGCATAATTTATAATATCCATCTGCCATTTACATGAACGATTATTTAAGGGACACAAATCTGCTCACAGTGTGAATTCT
>CAJPDP010433504.1:0-13896 GCA_905336975.1 Bombina variegata variegata
GCTAATTTAGCGCTGGACTACATTCACTACAAGAAACCTGTGTCTACCATACAAGTTACAGCTTTCCTCAAACCAGCTGTACCTGCTTTACCTATCTGGTATTCTGTGACAGTCTCACTAACAGTACCCACTAGGTATCCTGTGCCTGAAAACGTATCACCAAAAAGACATCAGCTGAATAGGGGGTCAACATCCCATTTCAGGTGCCAACAATCTCATGTAATCCAGGCTGAAAGGTAATACTTCCATGTTTTGAAACCCCAAGATTTGTTGATGGGGTGTATAACGATTTGAAAAACTTCTGAGGTATCCCAGGAACCCTATAAATCTATGCAAGGAGTTGTAAATGATTTTGCAACACCAACTCATGTCATGACTATGCATAGGATTGAACCTGTGTCTCCTGGCTCACAGCTATAACTAGAGGACTTTAATTGCATTTCAAAATTCTGTTTAAATTAACCTTTTGCATCATGACTTCTTGCACACAACTGTTCCCCAGGTGTGTGCTCTTAGGAATTAGCAGACTAGATGCATTGTGTGTGTGTTTCCTTGTTTCATCCGCAGTTCATGTGCCTGTATACCTGTAAAGTTATTAACACAAACACTGACTATTCAATGAAGAAAGATTTACGTGTTGCAGTATAAAAAGTCACTATTTTTTTTGGAGCTAATTGTATAAAACTTTGAGACAATAAATTCTGTGTCAGCTCAAAGTATCCAATACCCCTTATACAAAGGCTTATTTCAGAAAAAAAATAAATCATTCACGATAAATCCAAACACATTACTGAAATAATTAGTAAGACCTTGCTAGTTCATTTGTCTCCTAAACAAGGGACTATAGAATTGTAATGTATAATCAAGGAGAACCTTTAAAATCAAGAAAATCTCAAACAGGGGGTCAAAAAAAAAGCTTGCAAGAAGCATATACATTTCAATATCACTGTAAAGATGTCATGTTATCAATCACTTATGGCATATTCCTTCATCTAATTAGGTACTGTTCCTTTAAGTAGTGTCATTTACACTGAGCGCTATTTAAGCCTTCCTGTTTACTCTCTTCATTGCTTGGTATTGCAGTCTCCTATCTGCTATTCTCCCAGCCTCCCTATCCTGGCAATCCGCCTCCTACAAGCTAAACCTTGTCTCCTCATCATCTCGCCCCCTTCCTGGCAACCAGAGCTCCGAATCGGCTTCCACTTCCGGAATCAGCATACAGCGGTGACGTCACACACCATCCAAGCTCCACCAAGGATTAACGCTCTACTCAAACAACCTTATTACCGATCGAGGTAAACGTTAACTTGACTTGCCATCACATACTATATTCAGATAAGTACTAAGTATATACTTATATTTTATGAGCAATCCTTGTTACCTACTCTGCGCTGTGCCTCTTTAGTCAGTTCTAAGTACTCTAAACTCAATCTGATACATGCTTCTCAGGCAGAGTCAGTGACCTTAGGTTAAATTACATATCATATCTCAAAACTTATATAACAATTATATTCTAGTGCTTATGTGTTTGATCTGTGTGAATTCACCTGTTTGTTATTGGTTCCTTATTTGAACAGAGTTGCTGCAGATTATTCAGTACTAGTTACATGTGGCAGCTGTAACTCTGTTTTAAAATATATTTACCATCTATCAATTGCTACCTGGTTTCTGGGAATTGTTACACAACCTTCAGGTTTTTGATGTTTAATTCCAGGAATCTCATTGCAACAACTAAAAACAACATTTAAATGGTCAAACTCAATTCAGCAGTTGAGATTCATAACAAACCTTATATCTATTCACAGATAGGCAACTTGAACTCTGACATAATACCAAGCCTTAAACACCATGGATCCAGCTGAATTAGTCTCACACATGCAGACACTCAGCCAAAGAGTAGATCTTATAACTGATGGTTTAAATACACTTAAAGCAGAAAATGATGCTTTAAAGACCTACATTAAAGAGGTTGTTGACACTAAAATACACCCAGTTGAACCCCAGGTCAGCCCTCCAGATAAATTTTATGGGGATAGGTCACAGTTTAGAGAATTTATAAATGCATGTAAACTTCTATTCTTTTTAAAACCTCATACCTACCCTACAGACAGGGCCAAAGTGTTAACCACAATTTCTTATCTAAGAGGAGAACCCAGAATGTGGGCTAACAGCTACTTTGAAAATAATGACACTATATTAAACTCACTAGATTCTTTTTTTTTCTGCAGTATCACAATTATATGATGATCCCCACAAACAATACACTGCAGAGACCGCAATGAGGTCCTTAAAACAAAAAATAGACATGTGTAGGAACAAGATGTCTTCAACTATTTCAAGGAGAGGTTCACATCTGCTCCGATCCTCAAATTTCCTGACTCCGATAAGCAGTTCATACTTGAAGTAGACGCATCAGACTATGTGATTGGTGCCGTACTATCACAACAAGACAGCTTACAAGATTCCCTACATCCAGTTGCGTATTTCTCCCGGATTATGTCTCCTCCTGAGTTAAATTATCCCATTGGGGATAAAGAATTATTAGCCATCAAAGACTCCTTTGTACACTGGAGACATCTCTTGGAAGGAACAAAACAACCTGTTCTTCCTTAAAAGTACAAGAACGTTAATCGCTAGACAGGTGAGATGGAACTTATTCTTCTCCCATTCAACTACCTGATCATGTACAGACCAGCTTCCAAGAACGGGAAGGCAGACGCTTTGTCACACCTTCCAGGGAAGAGAAACCCTCCACCTGCTATGCAATCCATTATACCAAGAAACAACATAATAGGATTTTCGATCGACAACTCTGACTATCTACATAGAGAACAACAAAGGGATACCTCTCTCCCCCTAAACAAATGACATAAGAAACCTAACAGTTTGTATTTCTACGGAGATAGATTATACGTACCACCATCAGTTAGGACACTATTACTCTACTCCGTTCATGACTCCCTTTGGGCAGGTCATCAGGGTATTAAAAAAAAACAGGAACTTTTAAACAGATCATATTGGTGACCCAAGATGTCAGCAGACATCTCTGAGCATATTATCACATGCAAAACATGTTGCACATCAAAAAGAAGTAAGAAATTACCCTATGGGCTCCTGATGCCACTCTCAACTCCAACCAGACCATGGATGGACATTGCCCTCAATTTTATTGTTGATCTCCCACGCTCCTCCAGCAATACTACTATACTGGTAGTGGTGGACCGTTTTAGCAAGATGGTACATTTCATATCATATAAAAATCTTCCTACTGCTGCTGAAACCATTCAATTACTGTTAATACATGTCTTTACTTGCCATGGCATACCAAAATCGGTTTTGTCTGATCGGGGCTCTCAGTTTACAAGTAAATTCTGGACAGAATTTTGTACATCCCTTTCAATTGACAAAAGTTTGACCTCTGCCTATCATCCTCAATCTAACGGGCAAACGGAAAGATGCAACCAATGGTTGGAACAATTCCTCTGAAGCTTCTGTAGCCATAACCAACATACTTGGACTGACCTCTTACCATATGCAGAATTCTGCTACAATAATACTGTCCATTCCACCACTAATCAAACGCCTTGTAAAGATGTTTACAAGTTCTACTACGACAGAAGGAGAAGACCTCCTCCTACTTACTCTGTAGGGGACCTAGTATGGCTTTCAACCAAGAACTTACATTTACAGTTGCCATCGAAGAAACTTTCTCCTCTCTATATAGGACCGTACCCTATTGACCGTGTTCTAAATGCTAAAATGCCTCTTTCAGGATCCACCCAACGTTCTATGTCTCACTCCTGAAACCGTATTGAGTGGTTAGAGCCCTCTCTACATCAACTCCGACTCCAGTAGTCTCCATTGACCCGGACACTGAGTATGAAGTTCACTCCGTTTTGGATTCCAGACGCAGAAGGGGTAATTTGGAGTATCTTACTCATTGGAAAGGTTACCCCCATGAGGACGATTCATGGGAACCTGCTGTTAATATCTCAGCTCCGAGACTCATTTCACAATTCCATCAGCAGAATCCTGACCGCCCTCACCCTTGAGCTGCGGGGCAGCTCCTTCAGGGGGGAGTACACCTTTCAGTTATAAGTACTCTAAACTCAATCTGATACATGCTTCTCAGGCATAGTCAGTGACCTTAGGTTAAATTACATATCATATCTCAAAACTTATATAACAATTATATTCAAGTGCTTTTGTGTTTGATCTGTGTGAATTCACCTGTTTGTTATTGGTTCCTTATTTGAACAGAGTTGCTGCAGATTATTCAGTACTAGTTACATGTGGCAGCTGTAACTCTGTTTTCAAATATATTTACCATCTATCAATTGCTACCTGGTTTCTGGGAATTGTTACACAACCTTCAGGTTGTTGATGTTTAATTCCAGGAATCTCATTGCAACAACTAAAAACAACATTTAAATGGTTAAACTCAATTCAGCAGTTGAGATTCATAAAAAACCTTATATCTATTCACAGATAGACAAGTTGAACTCTGACAAAAGATTACTGATATATTGATATAGTCGCTCACCCCACCAAACATTTTTTGAGTTAGCAGCATAGCAATGTAAAACCCTCTGATCCAGTCCTAGTGTGGCAGGTCAACAGCTAGAATATCCGCATTCATTGTTCATTGGTCCAGTGAATTTGTACAGAAGTCACTGATATATATATATATATATATATATATATATATATATATGCAAGGTATCAAGGGGCCAATTTATCAAGGGCCGAATGGCCCCTGATGCCCCTGTTTCCACGCGAGCCTTCAGGCTTGCCAGAAACAGCAGTTAAATGATTGTGTTGATTGACACCCCCTGCTATAGGCCGATTGACCGCAAATCTGCAGGGGGTGGCATTGCACAAGCCATTCACCAGAACTGCTTGTGCAATGTTAAATGCTGACAGCGTATGCTGTCGGCATTCAGCGATGTTTGGTGGACATGATACGCTACAGCGTATCATGTCCGCCAGACATTGTTAAATCAGGTTATTTTAGGTTAAATTAGGTTATTTTATATTTATTTTTAAACCCCATGGCATTAAACACTGTATAGTATATGTGTATAAAGTAAACAATACAAGTTTGTTATATTAATTCTTTCTTTCTATTTAACCCCATTGTGCTTTTCATTGTATAATAGTATAAAATATAAACAAATAGGGGTACAAGAAGAGAGAAAAAAAGGAGAAAAAACTCATGAATGCCATAGTACACTATCACCTGGAATTCCAGTAGAGATTGCACATATCTCAATGCTTTATCATTCCAGGCCTCACCTAGTCTATGTAAGGCAAAATGATTTGCCACAGGGGTCATAGGGATTTCCATATGATAATAAAAGTTCTTCAACTGGGTGTGTGGTGCACCCTGTATATAGCTCACATTGTAGTTCACATGATTTCTGATTTCATAGGTACATCCTGCAACATTAGAGCTAAACCTATTACTAACTTTAATATGTTGACAGCTTTTACAAGGGTGGCCCCCACATCTAAAACATCCTATCCTCTTGAATAACCAATTTGAATAACCAATTTGATCCAACTTTTTGTTTTCTAGAGAAATCTAATTTCAATATATTTCCTAAGGTTATTGCCCTTCTAGATGCAAACGTAACCCTCTGTTTGATATTAGTTAATTTTCTCCAATAGGAGGGAGGTTTTTCTTTATTTTACTGTAAACACTACTAAATTGTCTTTCACTAAGAGATATTCCAGAGTGTCTGAGTAAAAAATGCTTAACAATATTGCTTCTTTTATGTGGTCATCTAGTTAAAAAATAAATGTATTTGTATACGTTTCACCATCTCCTAACTGTCTCAGTGCCTCTGATTTATCAGAAAGGTTATGTTGCTTATTCAAGGTCCTTCTCTCATTTTTAGACAAATTGCCACCAGGTTTACAATATATTTTATCTGCACTTTTCTGATATAGTTGAGTTAACTCCTCAACAGTTGTATAACAAATATCAATCAGGTCACTTCTAGAATTTACAGGATAAAAATATTTATTAGTCTTCCTTTTATTAGTAGCAGGTATATGTACATTCTGGTCTCTCTCAGCCAGTTCCAAAAGTACAGTTTTCCACCTGTTCCAGACATTCTTTTGTCTCATCCTATTTCATTGGTTCCTCTTTACCCTATCTGTGTCTATTGGGCCTGGCCCCCGAGTAAATATTACAGACCTAGTGCAGGCACTCCTCTCTAAATTTTCTACATCTTCTAATAAAGTATTACTTATTGTAATCACAATCTCTGTCTTTAGTAAATCCCACTAGCCTCTTTTTGAGTTCAGGCTTCACTCAAGCAAGACTACAGTGCAACTGAGACCAAACACCACTCAGCAGAGCATGATAGAGGCAAAGTTAAAGGCCTCCCCCAACAGATTGAGAAGAAGGGAGGGAAGACTCAGAAAAAGCAAAGGGAGGGAAGGTTGTGCCAGCCAGGATCGAGAACTAGAGGGAAGGCCCCTTTAGAGAAAATTCTGCAAGCCTACCCGATGGCTGCAATGCTGGGTGAATGGGGCCTAAAACATGTAGTGCAATCTGAAATTGCATCTTTTAAAATCCTTTTTTTTATAAACATTATTTTTTTTATTTTTTTCATATTTTTATTGAGTTTATAAGAGTGATACAGGCAAATAGCATCTCAGTTTCAGAAACATAGAAGAATAATACTACAATATACATATTGAAAGTTAAGTTGACCATACAATTAATCGCCCAGTTATACAAAAAACAAAACAAAAAAACCCCTCAGGTTTTCAGATTAGAATAGTCCCCTTAAGATATGTCATAAAGTCAAATACAGTGATTTCCCTCAATGGAGAGTAGAGGTCTCTTTTGGACCCCCTGGGAAAGAATTTAAGTCAGAGTAGGGAATTTTAGGGGAAAGAGATAAAATAACATACTGGGCCACTTTGGACCCCTAATGGAAGGCACTAGTTCATGAAACGGAATCTCTTGAATGACACAGATATACTTGTATGTGTACAGTTTGACAGGCTAAACTTAGAAAACTGGAGTTTATAGGGTATAAGTGCCACCCAACAGGGCATCTTACATGGATTGCCTCTAAGGGTATAACAGCCCTATTACTGGGCCAGAAGCTGCAAGTAAAGTTTAAACGTTTATGGGTTCAACATCTCAGGCCTCAATATGGTTATAGATATTGTGCCGATGTTTTCCCTAGCTCCGTTCCCAAAAATGAAATGGCTGTTACTTTGTACAAAGTGACACCGGAGTGTGGCTGTATGTTTCCACAGGGAGTGGCGGTGTGTATAGAGCCCTGTCTCGCTGGTCTTTTCTTCAATGTCTGTTCTGTGGAAATCGGGACAGCATCTTCCGTAGGCCAGATCATAGTGGAGCCATGCAAGGGAGTCACAACTGGTGCCATATCAGCACTTGGCAGCTTGTGGTCTTCAAAGGAGTTCTTACCATGCTGGATAGCAGGCAACGGTAGAGCCTCTGGCTGATCTGTGGGTAAGTGATCTTGTGTCTGGTCCCCATTTACTAGCTTAGGTTCCGCTATGAGTGATTCTCTTCCGGTTTCATATTTCCAGGCCGCAACCATTTGCCTCTCAAGTTGCATAAAATGTTCTGACAGAATGGCACAGATCCCTTCCAGCAGCAAAGCAGATTCTCACTCCATTCTGAAGGCCTGAGACTGTATTCCCAGTATAAGGATTAGAGGTTTAGGAAATTATCAGTGTCTACGCACTGTGTACCCGGCTTACAGGATACCGGGGGGGGGGGGTGTTGAGAGCCTCACTCTAAAGAGCCTGCCCTAGACCTCAATGCTCTGGATCGGCTTACAATAGTTGAATTTCCACAATGAGCATATCATTAGATCAGTTTGTGTGATTTCAAATGCTTAAGGTTGTGGCTTAGTTGATCTTTCCATGCACCGATATTAGGCAAATTATCAGTGATCTATCTAGAGCAGCCAATATTGCGACCACTCAAGGTGCTGCCCAGAGACACGCCCCCTGAAATTGCATCTTTTAAATAGCATAAAAAAACTGAATGTAATATCCCTTTACTGGAAATGTATAATTTTTTAAACAAAATTTATATTTTGTATCTCTGTCCTATACATTAGCAGAGTGATCAATTATTACACACATTTTGTATATACATTTTACTAGTTTGGTATATGTTACAGTAAATTCTCAGAAAATTCACCCAGCACACCCAAATGCTGAAAGTTCAGCCAACTGAATGCTGCTGATTAACCCACCCCGTTACTGTAAAGCAATAGTGCTGGTAATGTTTTACTTGGCATAACTAGGAAATCTTTTAATCCTGTAATACAGTGTAAAATTTACCAAGGAATAATATCTTAAATATTATTACAAATACTAAAAAACAACTGCAAGTCTAGTCTGTTTTTATTGCAGATTGTCTTAGTTTTGCACATATTAATTGTATTAATGCTGGGCCAATCTCAGTATTATATTTTACCTGCAAGTTAATTGCTAACTATTGATTTTGCATGTGCTAAGAACAGACACATTTACTTCAATGTTCCTGACGCTTTAGGAGATCATTTAGAGTTTGAAAGCCTGTCAGATAATGATTACAAGGTTCGTTCACTCTTATTTTAGGAATAATAAATATGTTATGCTAAATAAAGTAAATGTCCTCACAAAATCTGAGAAACTAAAGTTTTAAAGAAATGTTTTTAAGCCACATCATGACAGAAAACAGTAAACTTATATACAAAAAGGAACAGGTTTGAAATTTTAGTGATGATCAAAACTGAATTTAAAAAAAAAAAAAAAGTTTAAAGGGACAGTAAAGTCAACATTAAATTTATATGGATAGAGCAATTTTAAACAACTTTCCAATGTACTTCTATTAACAAGTTAACTTAGTTCTCTTGGTATCCTTTGTTAAAGAGTAATCCTAGGTGAGCTCAGGGGCGTGCACGTGTCTTTAGCCAATCTGGCAATAGTGTTTGCAACATTGTTTATAGCAATGTCATACATAGGGCTAGATCAAAGCAATGTTTGCACTTCAATGTGAAATACCAGCGCACGATAATGTGTGCTGGTATTACAAGTTTTCAGCAATGCAAACGCAACCTCATATTCGCATCGCTGGGAAGCATTGCGCACAATAGCATGCTTCCATAGGCTCCTATGGGAGCCTTGTTCGGAACTTCAGCCCCAGCGAAGGGGGTAAGTCGCGCAGCGATGGCAGCAAATATAAATATATATGTATATTCTGATATACAGTACATATATATTTGTGTTAGTGCCTTGACCTTGCAGTCAATGGGAACTGTGTGTTTCCAGTAAAATATATGTATATGCTTATATACATAAATATTTATGTATTAATATCGCTGAGCTACTTACCCCCTTCGATGCATGATGCTCTGATGCCGTCTGACGTCATTAGAACGAGACTCCCATAGCCTATGGAAGCGCAATGCTATGTGAATGCGATTGTTGAAAACTTGTAATGCCAGTGCACATTAGCGTATTAGCACTGGTATTACAAAGTGGAGTGCTAATATCACTTTCTTGAAAGCGATATTTAGCGCTCCACTTGTAATCTGGAACACTATGTTTATTTAAAATGATGACTTTAATATCTCTTTAAAATATTTGGGATACATTTCCATTGTTTTTTATAGATTAAAAGGCATATCAATATTGTACGTTTTATCTTACAATAAAGAATCCATAGCTGTTCATTCCCCAGCTAGACATTTTATTTTTATTTTGTGTACAGTCAATCAGCATTCAGTGTATTGTGTTGTCAATGGTGTGACAATCCCTAGTTTGCCAAACAATTTGTGAGATAAGATGGAGATGGAGAATTGTTGAAATGAAATAAAAGACATACTTGTGCTGCAGGAATAAGTCAGATTTATAGATATGTATTTATAGTTGAAATGCACTCAGTCTTTTATAGAAAAAGGCAACCAATTTCCACAGGGAGACCGCAAATGTTGCTGCAGACAAATGAATTACCTAAGGCATGCAATATAGCTAAGGTAGCTATCAACCTTTATTGTTTAATATTACACATTCCAATATCTGAGAGATATATCAAGTGCTGTCCTCAGAAATAAAGCAGCTCTTTAACTAGTAAGCCAACTAGTAAGTTCATCTCACCATTGAATTTACATAGGACTAGAATAGTTCTCCTACATGTTGGGACTATTTTCAATAGGAAAGTTCATATTAACAATCAAACATACAGGTGCGACATGTGATCAGTCAAATATTAGTGAAAACTATTTTTCCAATAGCTGAGAGTGTCAGGTTGCAGGTAATGGCACTTCCCATAATTTACAATGGGAAGCACAAAAGACTTATTGTGTCACCTTCATATTACAGTTTTTGTGACCTGTTTCTATGCCCACTATAAATGTGTTTTCATGACATCTGCCTTTACCTGGTGTAAAGTATAATATCCCCAAAGTAAGGTAAAAGACAGTAGGGATGGACCAAACATAAAGTATTCACTTTATTCAGTTAACACTGCTCCTTTGGGGAAATTTTTCAGACTCGCCCAATTGTAATAAACACTATTGATGAGTCACCACTACAATAGACCCTAATCATAAACCTCACACATCAATAAACCCTGACTATGACTCAGATCTGGGCACAGTAAATTACCTAATCCCCACACTCAACCATAGTCCACTAGTGTTCCACCATCCTACCACACACCCTATACCCCACACTCTACATTACATACCGCTCTTAAAAACTAAGGTTCATCTAATCCAGGAGTTCTGCCCAAAATTTAAAAATAAAATATGTGAAACAGATAATGTATTAAGGACTCATAATTGAGCTCTTTCATCTGAGTTTTTCATTAAATGTAAAAGCAGTGCTTCAATAATTATTTGGGGAAATTTATTCATGCAGCATCACAGACAGCAGGTGAAATTTTAGCCAAATATAAGAAAAATATATTGGCACAATAATCTATGTAGCACTTGGAAAACATTATAATAATGTGCAGTCTCTACAAAATTAATATTAATCAAATACAAAAGAGAAAAAGGGTATAGCTTGTGCAAAACGTTTATTAATTATTAAAAACTGTACAATAGAGTGAAAAATATTCTTCACTCCCTAGGTGTATCAATCCCATAATCATGTATACATAACCCCAGGAATAGAGGAAAATGAGTAAAACAGTGTGCATCACACTCCCCCAAAAAATCTCTGATATAATCTCTGATATATTTGAACCTCGGCATTTAGGCCAAGGTGGACTTTCTTAATGCATACAATCACACCACCATATGCCACTCACTATCTTAAATACCCCTTGTATGTTTTACAAAACACTTTCGTCATTCCCCGCGCAAAAAGGCCCCACCCCCAATGACATGACAATCACCAAGCATCACAGTCACATCATGGGAGTGGCCAATCCCATTTTCATGGAAGAGTGTCAAGATAATATTCAAAGAAACACGGTATTGGGCACAACCACATTTAAACCAATCCGACCTGTGTTAAGTATAGTTGTCAACTACACAACTTTACTTGCCATCATCAGTCTTCAATTACTCTGATTTAATGTATACACTTAAATTTTGGCAGCACCCCATATCCAAAGACGTAATGGCCAATGCACTTTAGACCCGTACTGTCTAGACTATTTAGATTGTGTACTTTTCAATTGCAGTACTGTCTAGACCACACTTTAGACCCATGTCATGTGGTGTGAAATAGAACCAAGCAGCATTCCCCTATAAGGCAATGCTGAATAATAATAAATCCTAGTACAAACAGTTACTTCATCTTTGTACATCTATCCATACATGAGCGCTAGTAGTAATCATTAGCCATCTTATGGTTCAGGCTTTGTATATTTAGAATTGGTATTTATACCATATCTGTCCAGAGTGTCATCTCTCTATGGATTAGAAGTCAGTAGGTTGACACCTGGTATAAATCATGCGTTCATGTTATCCTATTGTAAAGCATCATGATTTGTGTACAATCTAACCATTCATGCTAATATAGCAGAATTATTTTAAAACAGAGTACACTTCACTTAGAGTTTTATTATAACCATGATTGTTAATTATACCAAATCATAAAATATGTTAAATAATTATTATATTCATTCATGCCCACTACACTTTTAACCCCTACAGTGCCTGAAACCCCTGCAACCTAATACAGCCACCAATAATCAAGCGCTATCCAGGGTGCAGAACAAAAAATGGGCCAGCTCATAAGCTTACATTCCTGCTTTTTCAAATAAAGATACCAAGATAACAAAAAAAAATTGATAATAGAAGTAAATTAGAAAGTTGCTTAAAATTGCATGCTCTATCTGAATCATGAAGGGACAAATTTGGGTTCAGTATCCCTTTAAATCAAAAGATAATCACAGTACAATAAAAACAAAGTACTCAATTATTTAACCAAAAGGTAACAGCGATACAATTTAAACAAGTACACAAACCACAACATAAAAACAACAAAATACACAAACAGTAAAACAAAACATCAGCAAACATCAATAACAAATATTTTCACCAGAAATGCTTGTGCAATGTTAAATGCTACAGCAAATCATGTCCGCTCGACCTATGGTAAATATATCCCCTTGTCTTTAGGGGTGCTAATCCGTGCAAATTTTGTTTGTGCTCAATCGCAACCTTTTTCTTTCAAATTGTAATATGTGTGCTAGTTAGTATGGTTGCGATATTGCTTCTCACATCCTGCCCTAACATTAGAGCGCCACTTGTAATCTAGCCCATAATGGGCCAGATTGCAAATGGTCTGCTAATGATAGCGTGGGCACGATAAGCAATATCACGTGACTGCAGTAACCTTAGAGTGCGACTTTGATATTGCAAGTCCCTGGTAAAGAGCGCTAACCAGAGAAGGGTTAGCGGGCCGACTTTGCTTGAGTGTAGCCTATATTTTTAATGGATATTGTGCTAACTTGCATTGGTATTACACATTGAAAGTTATAGTTAGCACTTTGGTGAAAGCTGAAACTGTACTAGAACATTTAGAAAAACTTCAGACCTGAAGTAAACGGTAATGGTTAAAAAAGTTGCATAAAACACATCAATAATATGTTTAAATTAAGTATTAAACACATATATACACTTTTTAATAAACATATATGATATTATACATAATATAATAATAGTACATTTTATTAATAAAACAGTTGGTTAAAATGGAAATAATGTATGGCAAAGTGTTAGACTGGGAAGTTCTACCATGTATAAACAGTATTTATCTGTCAAAATATGTGTATGCGTAGGTGTATATGTATACATGTCTACATATGTGTATACATGTGTATTTATGTGTTTATATGTATGTATAACACATACATACATATATGTAAATGTATACACATACATACACATTTATAACCTTACATAGACATTCTAAGTCAAATACTTTGAAACATGCCATTTCATATTTTTTATGTTTTGATGTGTTTTGTACTTAAAATACTTCAAATTCCTATGTTCTTAACTTAGAAAAAAATGTTCTTTTTATTTTGAATTAAATATTCATATATTTATATCTGTATATACATTATCTATCTATCTATCTATCTATCTATCTATATCTATATAGATATATAGGTATGCGCATATAGATATAAAAGTATCGACATATATTTTGCAAAAACAAATAATATATACAGAACTGTGCAAAAGTCTTAGGCCCACACCAGCTTTGTTGTTTTAGCAAAGTTTTATTGAATATCCATATTAATTTTTTGGTCTCTTTATTAAAATACAAACAGAAAATACAGGAAAGATGTACCCAAAATATAAGAAATATAACCCCACAATTTTCAGAACAAAATGGCTTTTTCAGGACTAAGCACATATTTAACTCTTTTGGGGAGACTGTCCT
>CAJPDP010433771.1:0-16435 GCA_905336975.1 Bombina variegata variegata
GTGCCTCTTCTGGGGTTATGATTAGGGCAATGGATAGTAGGTGACACTGCAATGTTTTATTACACCATGATAAGTGACAGTGCTGTATTGATTGCTATGCAGCACTACCACTGTTTGATTTGCAATGCAGCACTATAACTGTTTGATTTGCTATGTAGCACTACCACTGTTTGATTTAAATCTAGCCACCAATCAGCAAACGGTACCCAGGTGCTGAACTAAAAATGGGCTCGCTCCTAAGCTTACATTCCTGCTTTTCAAATACAGATACCAAGAAAATGAGGAAAATTGATAATAGTAGTTAATTAGAAAGTTTCTTAAAATGTCATGCTCTATCTGAATTATGATATCAAATTTTGGGTTTCATATCCCTTTAACTAGCAATGGGATGGTATGTAATCCGGAGGGGGGGGGGGAGGCGGCGGCAAAATGTATCCTCGCCTGTGTGACCAAAAATCCTAGCACCGGCCCTGCCACCCCCTGATCCCTCCCAAACAACTTTCTTCCCTCCCCTACTGGCTTTCTTCCCTCCCCCATACTGCTTGTGCAATCATGGGGCAAATGGTTGTAAAAGTTTATCTGGGATTCCCTTTGTTCAGAAATAGCAGACATATATGGCTTTGCCATTGCTTTTTGGTCATTAGAAGGCACCACACTTCTATTATTTCCGGCAGTGAAGGGGTTAATTAGGAATCTTAAAATGTTAATTTTAGCTTTAGTGTAGAGATTACCCTCCCATCTGACACTTTCCAACCCCTCATTCCTCCCAAACATTTCTCTGCCCTCCCTCACCCCACACCGGTCACCCCCATCTTAGGTACTGGCAGACAGTCTGCCAGTATGAAAATGTAAGGCTTTTTTTTTTCTAAATAAAATATATATACATATTTTTATATTTTCTTCAGTGTAGGATCCCCCCCTTACCCCCAACCTCCCTGATCCCCCCCAAACAGCTCTCATAACCTCCATCTTAGGTACTGGCAGTACCTGTAAAATGTTGTTTTTTTTTTATTATTATTATTTTTTATTTTCTGTAGCGTAGTGTCCACCCCCACATCCCATTTTCTGTAGTGTAGCTGCCCAAATCCCTCCCTGTCCCTTTAAAAAAAAAAATCTGTAGCTTAGGGCCCTGCCACTCCCTCCCCTTTCCTCCCCCCTCCGCTGCCGAGCCGCCCATCTGCCTCCCGCCAGCACCAGCAAAAGATTGTTACAGACGGCGATACACACAGTGTCACCATCTGTAACGATGAGGCATCTGCCCTCATATGGAGCAGAAGCACCAATCACACGCCGGCTCCATATGCAGCAGACGCCTAAAGCTTCAGGAACTCCAGCTTTCGGCTGTAACTTAACAGCTGAGAGTGCTGCAGCTTCCTGAAGCTCAGACGTGTATATATATATATATATATATATATATATACTTTGTGCGGTACGATAGCCAAAGTACCGTGCAACGTATATATATGTCCATATGGGTGAAGGGGTTAAAGGGACAGAAAAGCAAGACATCAACTTTCATGATTCAGATAGAGTATGCAATTTTAAACAACTTTCCAAATTACTTCTATTATCTAATTTGCTTTATTCTCTAGGTAGGCTCTGAAACAGATATCCATTGCTTTGAGCTAGCTGCTGTTTGGTTGCTGCACATATATACTACCCGATGCTCCCAGTAGTGTATTGCTGCTCCCTTAACAAAGGAAATAAAGGGAATTAGCACAATTGATAAAATAAATAAATTAGAAAGTTGTTTTTTTTTTTTTTAAATTGTATGCTCGATCAGAATTAAAGGGACAGTCTACACCAGAATTTTTATTGTTTAAAAAGATAATCACTTTATTACCCATTCCCTAGTTTTGCATAACCAACACTGTTATATAAATACACTTTTTACATCTGGGATTACCTTGTATCTTAGCCTTTGCAAACTGTCCCCTTATTTCAGTTATTTTGAGAGACATCCATTTCATCAGTGCTGGCTCCCTGGAACTCCACGTGCTTGAGCACAGTGTTATCTATCTATATGACACACATGAACACCCTGTAGTGGTAAAAAACTGTCAAAATGNNTACCAAGAGAACAAAGCAAAATTATCACTGATATTATTGACATTACGTGTAAATTTGCAATAATTTTATGCAGAGAAACATTTTTCGTTGTTTGTCCCAAATAAGAAGTGTTTAAGCTACAGTAATATGCTTGGCAAAAAAACAAAACAACCCCCCCAAAAAAAAAACAACAACAACAAAAACAACACAATAAAGAAAAGGCTTCAGAATTTCACAGGGCAAACCAGTAATGCAAGGAGAGACCTCAAAAACTGAATTATGTGAAACGAAAACAATCTGCATCACCATGACTAGGAAAAAAAATAATTACATTAAGTACTTATGGATGCATCAAACAGATGTGTATCAGCAACATGCAGTTACGTAAGAGTAGCTCAGATGCATAATACAGACCATTAGTATCATACGAGGATAGAGAGGTATCATCTTTCAAATGCTATAGAAACAGAGGGATATGTAGAGACCTGTAACTTTGCACGACGATATCACACATACAAGGCATGATCGCGGCCCAACCCACCAAAGACAAAAAAACATGACAGCTGTGCTGTCACTTAGAGGAAATGGGTCTGTTTGTTGGCCGACATTCTAAGCACCACAAAATGGTTTAAGGGGGGGGGGTGGGGGAGACAGGTGCAATGAGCAATTTGAGAGTTTGGAATTTTTTTTATATTGTTACAGACATTTGTACAGATGTTACTATAGGTATTTATTTGTATTTTGTGTACAAATTTATATATTTTTTACATTGTTTAAGGTGTTAATAATAAGGGCTCACAATGGATCTTTTACTCATAAAGACAGTGAACACGTTTTACAGATCATATTAAAAGTCCTAAATAATGCTCTAATAGTCTAATTTATTAAGAGCATTTCATGTTAATACTAGCGACCCGGCAAATGGGACTTAAACTCATAGTTAAATTACCACTTGGGAAACGCAGAGAACAGCTAGTTCCTTGTGGAAATGGCCATTGACCCAGTCTGGCAGGTTTTACCTGTTTTGGACACAGCACATAAGGCAGGACTTACTAAGGGCTAGATAACAAGTGGAGTGCTAATTTATCACGTACCCGTAAACGGGAAAATTTTCACGTTTGCAGGGGGCGCGATAAATAACCAGCTATTACAAGTGGCTGGTTATTGCTACCGCAAGCTCGTTGTAGCAATAAGTGCTAAAAAAATTAACCAGAGGTCAAACCTCTGGTTCATTTTTAAAATGTCCCCCAACTGCCCCCAAAATAAAGTGTGTAGTGCCTTTTTGAAATAAAAAAATTAGTAGCATCTTTTGTTTTTTTAAATAATACTGCACAAATCAGTTTTTAGTGCTTGAAGTGTGAAGGCGTGGGGTGTTAGGAAAAAAAAAACGGCACTGAAAAGTGCCTTTACATTGCGGTCTATGGGGACTGTGTGTTCTCTAAAAATATATTTTTATATGCTTATAAATGTTGATTGGAGTAGCTGTGTTAGTCCAGAGATTTAGATATCAAAATAACAATACTCTTCAGACTTGAAAAAGGAAGACACTCTTCCGAAAGCTTGTCATCTTATAAATGTATAGTTAGTCCAATAAAAAAGTATTCATTGTAATACTCTTGTTATTTTGATATGCTTATATACATATATATTTAACTTTGCTGGTCACATTCTCATTGTGGGTCACTTCCAATGCCAGCGCACAATTGCGTGCGCTGGTATTAAGAGTGGAGCACAAATATCGCGCTTGCAAAAGCGTAATTTTGCACTCCACTCATAACCTCACCCTAAGTTTACGGAATTGAATTAATCCATAATCAGCTGAGAATGCTGAATACCACACAGTGGTCTTTCAGCTTTAGATTTTATCTGTACTGTTACTGGTCCTTGATTATTGCCTGTGTGCTTATCGTTGTCCTTTTTATGGTGTGTATATTTATTCGTGACGTTTCGGGACCTCAAACGTCAGAAGAAGGGACGTTTGAGGTCCTGAAATGTCACGAATAAATAAGTTTCACAGATNNGAGTGCTTCATTCTGCTTGTTGTTTATATATATATATATATGTATATATATATATATATATATATATATGTCATATTTTGTTATCACAGTACTTCACTAATATACTTACATTTTATTTTGAGATAATCTGAAATTGGACATTGGTAGATCTGGAGATACATAGATATACCAATGACTATATCCTTAAAATTTAAAATGTATTTTTTTTTTATTCAAAATCTTTTATGGAGGTTTTTATACATTACAGTATATACACAGTGTTTACAGATTTATTAAAGTACACTTAAGCAATTGTGTTATACATAAAACAAAGCATTATCTGAGAAAAAAAAGGCCTGAGAACAAAAACTGCATGCCCTGCTTCTAAATTGTATATGTAACCATAACAGGCACAATATCACAGCAAAATGGAAAGGAATAATGTCCAATAGTGGATATGAGAATATGAGAATGATAACCTGGGAGTAAAATACACAAAAAGGAACAACATCATGAACCATAGCTGGTATAAGTCGTAACAACAAAATTGGACACATAGAAATAAAACCTCATTTTTGTATTTTAGCAAATATTCCCCTCATTACTCGGTAACTCACTCTTGGACCTAACTAATCTTATATGTACTAATCAGACCTTATTACATATAAGGAGAACTTAGCATCTGATTTCTTTCCACTGGCATGGCGAGTCCACAAATCCATTATAATTACTAGTGGGAATTCAACTCCTGGCCACCAGGAGGAGGCAAAGAACACCCCAACAAAGCTGTTCACTCCCACTTCCCATAAACCCCCAGTCATTCTTTGCCTTGTACATCAGGAGGATGTGAGAAGATGGTGTCTAAAGATATAATCTTTTCCCTGCAAGCAAGGATTGGGGATATGCTGTGTCCATGTAATCCTCTTTAGTAAAAGTAATGGTGGCTTTTAGCAGTTGGAAGACGGCGTGGTAGTCCTTGCTTCCCTTCCAACATTTATGCTACCTCTATATAGAAAACCAGAGTTGTTTATTCTGCTTTTCTTTTTCTACAGGTCCCTGTCAGAGGTTGGCTGAGGCTGAGTCTGTCATACCTGTGTTGCTGTACCTGCCCTACAGCGGATCCACAAGGTAAGGGCTTTTGCCTTCTAGGTTAGAAGGATGCAGCATTTCTGAGGTTAACTCCTAAAAGAGAAAGTGGATTTTTCTGGAACTGTATATCTCTTTTAATTTGGGGATATACTATAGCTTTGGGGCCGCAGAGGCAGGGCACTGTACTGTCATTTTGTGAGAAATTAAGAGAATTGGGATATTCTTTAATTTTATGGCCATATGGGTTATGTTGCTTGTGGTGCACAGTGGATGTTTTTTACTATCTGGAAGCAGAGAGAGTTTCTTTGCTTGTGCACTGCAGCGCAGTATGCTATATTTTGGCCTTTACAATCTTTATACAGATCGGGTCACAGTTCAGAAGCTAAACGGGACACAGGCTTTTTCTTGTACAGCACTGTTTTGCACTCAATTTGGACGTTCTGTGATGTCGTACTTAGAATTGCGATCACGTGACCGCTCAGCTTAGTTCCGCTGAGCGGTTCGTTGCGGCTTTGTTTTTGACTGTTTTTGAGCAAGCCGGATACGAACCGCAGTAGTCTCTGGAGAGTCCATTTGTGTACAGCGGATCTTTGCAGCTTCAAGGAGCTGCACTTCATAGGATCAGGATCTTTTGTTATTGTGTGACATTCGATCTTTGGTCACTGGTGGGGTGAGTTTCTCCAGCGGTGCTGGGAAATAGAGGTGTTATTTGTTTATGTTTTACACATTTAACCTCCATAGTTTTTTCATAGATCCCTACATAGATTTGGGATATTTAAAGTGATAGTTTTCTTTTTTTGTACACCAATACTGAGCTGGAGTGTGGACAATGGATGCTGATAAAGACTTATCCCTGTCCTTTGACAAATGTTTTTATTGTGTTGAGGCTCAGGTCATACCTCCTGTGCAATTTTGTTCCTCATGCCTTAATAAAATGTTACTTTCTGGGGGCGGAGCTAACCGCTGATCAGAGCAGAAGCAGAAGTTAGGAGCTCCGTTAGTATTAGAGAGTAAAAGCCAGATTTAGCCAGCAAAACTTATTAAAAAATATGTGGCACATGCCCAAGAAGTAAAGCATACTTCAAAGATCAGGTGGATACCAATCTATGTGCTTTTGATCTGGGCGACTGTGGAATCACCCCCTTACCCAGCTCCAGGAACGGACCTCTAAGGGACTGAAAGTTTGCTACACCACAGTCGCCTTACACCTACAGCTCCGAAGGGTCGGGGCCCCGCTCCGGAGCCTCTGCGGCTGCAGACAAGCCTGGTTCCTGCCACTGAGACAGGAGGTCAGATTTCTCATCAAGCCCGTTGTCGGGTCCTGGCCTCCATACTTCAGGCAACAGTGACCTACAGATCCTAGAGGCGATACCAGACTCCTACTTCGTCACCTGGAGCTCCCACCATTGTAGCCCACGTGAACTTACCTGCAGACCACAAGCGGGCAACCAGCATCACATAGAGGGATACCTGCAACTACGCCATAATCTGGTGTGACGCGAACGGCCACCATCTTAGGCCTATCAACCCAGTGTGTGCCGCTACACAGCCCGGCACCTTCTGGATGGTCGACCACCATCTAAGTGCCTGCGGATCGTCTCCTCAGCTGAGGAGGCACAAAGTTACAGCTCCCTGTGACCTAGCCGGACGGCCCAGCCTCTCACCAGACAGACGTTCCAGCTAATGTTAAACCCACGTGGCTGACTAAGGCCCAGTGCACCCGGCATCAAGCATATCCCGGTAAGAGACTTCCTTATCTCCCCACTATTAACTCGGGATCCAGCTCAATCCACACAAGGGGGAAAAGTTGAGGTTGAGTTTTTCTGGGTTGCAGATTATTTCGCCCATCATTAGCTCTGGGTTATTAAACTAAGCCACATTGGACATTTAAACTGAGAAAGTGGGCTCATGATCTACACTCCGCTGATTATATGTGAGCCTCGCTTACTATAAAAGAGGGAACTAGAGACTGTGAGTCAAAAATTTAGCTCTAAGGTGATTTGAACGGCCAATCTAGACCTTGCTTAACGCCTATAACAGATCTGCACAGCTGGGGCCTTTTGTACTTCACTGACTTAACAACCTTTTGTGATATATTGCCCTAAAGGATCAGGGACTCAGCTACCTAGGAAGACCAACCCGATTCTGTAACAGCAATTAAACAAATAGTTGAAAGTCCTAGCTGGGTCTACCGGCGATCTACGCATCATAAGGCTCAACTTGACCAGGTGGCAGGGCCTACCAGCATCCTCATATCTACACCGTCTCAACCTCAGGTCTTAGGCCTACCAAGTCACTCCCAAAAGCACTCTGAGCATTCCTATCTTCTCTTGTACAAGCTTGTTACTGGCAAAACCTCTCCCCTGCCATTTCCCACTGGGGTTCTCTTGGTGGGTCACACCCAACTTACCTGCTCCCACATCGTCATTAGATGACACCCTCCCCTGGGGGAGAGGCCTTCCTTAATTGCTGATGGACTTTTTCCTAGAGAGTATGCTGAACCGCTTAATGGTCTAGGAGAGGCGACAGGGGCTAGAGGGAGGTAAGATGCTGGAGGTCCCATCTACATAATTAAGCTTCAAGTACAAGGTGTGTAGCTCTAAGGGTGATTCAAGTTACTAAAGTCCAGTTACTACTATGTCCCAATCTAACAGGAGGAAGTCCAAATTGGTTAACCAACCCAGAAGAACCATTATTGACCACTTTAAGGCTGTTCCTAGAGAAGATAGAAGTTCTTCCCCTGAGGGAGCCTACTCCCTAACCGACCAAAAAAACGACCTTGGGTCCAGCACCCACATGGCTGAGCCTCCACCTCTTGATAACATGGTGGCTACTATAGTGGACACATTATCAAAACGCATGATAAACCTACAGGACAAGCTCACTAAGGCCATTAAGGGGTCCACAGCAGAATTATGTAGAGATATGGCGGTGATTGGAGAGAGAACGGAAGCTTTGGAAAGTAAGCAAGAAGATCTAGCAGTTGATCATGAAAATTTAATTTAATCAGAACCTAGTCTCCTAAATTTCAGATCTGGAGCTCAAACTTTCAGATCTGGAGGACAGATCCAGAAGGAACAACTTAAGATTTCGGGGAGTATCTGAGGAGGTTATAACTGGTGATCTAGATGGATTCATCAAAGAATTTTGCAACCAATTCCTTACTGATCTGGACGCTCCGAGCTTCCTCCTAGACAGGGTCCACCGCACCCTTAGACCCCGCAACATCTCTGCGGATAAACCCAGAGATGTTTTAGCCAGGATCCACTTTTTCACCCACAAGGAGAAGATTCTAAGGGAGCTAGCCAATAAGCCTTCAATGTCCGAGAAATTCCAATGCATCTCAGTGTTTCCTGACCTATCCCAATTCACGCTTCAGAGACGCAGATCCTTTGCCCCTTTTACGCAGGTCCTAAGACAACACAATGTAAAGTACCACTGCCACTGAACCAAGCTAATAGTCAACAGGAATGGAGCTCTGCACACAGTTTCTTCTGTAAACGATGGCATGGATCTTCTTAAAAAATGGGATCTAAAGAAACTCTCATCTAATCTGGGTGAGGTGACTCCTCCATCAACACTACTTGTGTGTCAGCACCCGAATGGTCACCCCTCCCTCAGCGTTCTGCCACAGGATGGAATCCCGGTGATGCGGCTGCCCCCACTCAGAATCAAGCTTTGGATGAGGACACTTGAATTCCCAGTTTCCCATGTGTCATTAGACTCAGTTAAATTCAGATGATTAAGAGGGAACTTTGATACATGGAGTACTGGTGCTAGGTAGCAATACCTAGATAATAGAAATGTTTAGTTTCATGTGCCCTCCTTTGTTCTAGGTCATCTCAATGATTCATTGATTTCTTTCTAGGTTGCAGCTGATGCCCCAATAGGCATAGGTATATATGGTACGCTTTGACACCTTCCACTTAATATCATACTGGTGAGACCCACTAGCCCGATTAACTAGTAAGCTGTTAAAACATATTTCTCTCCATGTAAACCTTGGAGCCAATGAAGCAACCCTAAGGGTTCTCCTCAAAACAGTAGTTAATAAGATAAGTACTAATTCGACATTGGGACTAGTAGACATTATTGTTTAATGCCCTCTTGGAAATATCTAGTTCAGGAGTACCAGAAAAGAGGGGGGCTGAGATGCTGAAAAGCCATAAGCTCTTCAGTCTTTATACTAAAGCGTACATTTGTATTATTATAACACACCACATTATGGTAGTGGAATGAAGACATAGATAGCATCCTACTCAGTTGACCTTAGGGCTCCTTGATATGTCGCGACTAGCTTTAAAATTAATCCCTCTGGAAATTAGCTCCACTATAACTTACCATTATACCCTGGGAGCGCTCCTTGCCCGGTCAATTCTGATGTCACCTTATGCTAGCTTAAGTCCCAACCCCAAAGACAGTCCCTAGGAGCACAGCTCCTTTTCCTATATACTAAAACCAGTAAGTGGTACTTAGATACCAATCCTTGGGAGACGCCCTTAGTCTATATACCGAAAAGAGAAATGTTAATAATGTTCACAATGTATGATGATGACCCTGTTTGCTCCTAGTTATTACTGAGTCATGTTTATTGTTATTTAACTGCTACCCCCCCCCCTTCTTTTAGTGTGGAGTCTCATGACTCATTAGTTAATCTCACCAAATTCCTCCCCGCAGCCCCTAGCTATCCCTTCGCTAGAAGATACTCTGTAGCTCAGATCTAGGATTTCTTTTGATATCCCCCCCCCACTTTGTTGTTTCTCATCTTGATGAGATCAAGGAATTAGCATACCCATTGGGTTTACTTTTGAGTTCCTTGTTAGGCGGTGAACAGTGCCGCCAATTTCTTTAAGTGTAGAATATTGCTAGTTACAATTCTAGTTTAATAGTCCATACTGTCGCTGTCATTCTGCCTCCCACATCACCTGTACGTGTAACAAACCCTGGTGAAGGACGTTTCTATTACATCATTTTTTCACTGTGTCTGCTTACCAAACTAAAGTGCTATTTGTCTCCCATTAGCGGACACCTAGACTTATAGTAGACACGGTATGAAACTTTGCATCTTCGAGCGGTCGCGTCTGAGTCCTGGTGCTCAGGTAGGTGGAGTCCCTCCCCTCTTCCCCCCCTTCTCACGACCCTCTCTTTCCTACTACTATTGACTTCCTTCCCTCTTTTCTTCCACACCTCCTCTCTCAATATGGAGAAGAAATTGGGTAACCTTACCATCGCTTCCTTGAACTGTAAGGGACTAAATTCCCCCACTAAGCGGAGCCTTCTAAGCAATTACATGAATGTCAACAAAGTTAAAATTGTGTTTGCTCAAGAGACACATTGGTTACACAGCCTAGCCCCAGTTTTTAAATCCCAACACTTTACTAATTATGTCTCAGCTTCCCACTCAGATAAGACCAGAGGAGTCGCTATATTTATTCACAGACAAGTTAGCTACGAGAAAATTTACTTAGAGTCAGATCCAGATGGTAGATTCCTCATTCTCATCTGCAAGCTAGATGGTCTTTTATATCTTTTGGTTAACTTGTATGCACCGAATCAGAATTAGCCCAAGTTCCTTAAGACTCTGTTACAAAACTTAAGTAGAATTAAGTCAGGCAGATTATTGGTGGGAGGCGACTTTAACATGGTATGGGTTCCCACACTAGATAAAAGAGTCAGCCAAGGCAAAACTATAGACTCATACTCAATTACTACTGCTAAGAAATTTAGAGACCTTATTTCCCAGCACAATCTATATGACGTTTGGCGGGCTTGCCATCCCACAACTAAAGACTATACATATTTTTCTAGGCCGCACAACTCAAGACTGGACTACTTTTTCACAGATACATGGACGCTAAACAAAATTAATGACGCCTTGATTAGGTATTGCTCCTTGTCTGGTCATGATGCCCTCACATTGTCCCTTGACTCTAACTTATGTTCCTCTTCGTGCCCAAGCTTGAAGCTCCCAGATTTTCTGTGGGCCAACCCCGACTTTCAACCTCTAATCCAGTGCTCTATCCAGGAGTTTCTGTCTCACAATATTGACTCGATCTCCTCTCATCAAATGATTTGGGCTGCCTTAAAGGCCTACATTCGAGGAGTTTGTATACACAAACAGGCCTCTCTTAAAAAAATTAAAGGGAGCACCCCTGGGCCTCCTGGTAGCGAGTCTTAGAACAAAAGAAAGGCTCAATAAGAATAATCCAACCCCTGGGGTAGCAGCAGAAGTAGCGGCTCTACATAGCAAAATCAAGGAGATAGAGACTACCCGGGTCCAGGACGCTGTGCGTAGATTTAAGCAACTCCTCTACTATCAGGGTAATAAGGTGTCCACTATTCTAGCCTGAAAGTTGAGGGGACCTCCCCTAGGGACATTGGGGAAACATTTGCAACCTTTTATTCTAACTTGTACAACCTTCACAAAACTGAGCAAGATGATACCCTTCTCCATGACAAAATTCAGACCTTCTTAGGGGGGTTGGGCTTGACCACCCTGTCTCAGAAGGATATAGATTCACTCCTGGCCCCGTTCTCGGTGCTTGAGATGAAGGGAGTGATCAGCCAGCTTCTAAATGGAAAAGCGCCGGGCCCGGATGGGTTTCCAGCCCTGTTCTACAAGACCTTTAGACTTGACCTCTCGCCTTTGCTCCTTCAGGCTTTTGAGGAGGCCAGAGAAGAACTACTAGAAGCAACGATCCAATAAAGATCCTTCTCAGTGTGACAACTACCGTCCAATCTCGCTCATTAATATCAACGTTAAACTCTACTCTAAACTGTGGGCCCACAGACTACGCCTTATTGTCCCCACTCTGCTTCACCCTGACCAAGTGGGGTTCACCTGGGGTAGAGAGGGTCCAGATAACACCAGACGCCTGTTAAACAGGCAGATAGACTGAAGGTTCCCATGTTGGCCCTGTCCCTAGACGCAGAAAAAGTTTTTGATAGGGTCAGATGGGAATACATTTGGGAGGCTCTACTTCAGTTCGGGTTCCCCAAAGAGGTGGTCCTGGCCATTCAAGCCCTATATGCTTCACCAAGCTCCAGAATCAGAGGCCTAGGTTTCTGTTCCTCAACATTTTCCATCACAAATGGGACGAGACAGGGCTGTCCTCTCTCGCCCATAGTATTTGCCCTGGCAATTGAACCTTTGGCACAGGCCATCAGGAACTCTGCCTTGATTTGGGGTGTTCCCCTAAGTCGACGGGGGGGGGGGTGAGTTAGGGGGAGGAGGTGAAAAAATTGCTCTATTTGCAGACGATATTACCCTTTTTCTGACAAACCCAATAGGTTCCCTTCCGGCCCTTTTCGAGATTATTGCCCAGTTCAGTTCCCTAAGCTTCTATAAACTTAACCTCACCAAGAGGGAAGCGTTAGCTATTAATATTCCACAATTTGAACATGAGATTCTTCGGGTATCTTATCAATTTAACTGGGCAACGGAAACTACTACCCATTTGGGTGTCCAACTAGGTCCAAACATATCCAGGGTTCGGGAGAAGAACTATGACAAGCTTCTACGGGAAACTAGGGCTTTGCTCAACTCATGGACCTTCCATGAAGTGTCCTGGTTGGGGCGTATTGCATCAGTCAAAATGACTATCTTGCCGAAGATCTTATATTACTTTCAATGTCTCCCATTGAATCTGCCCCGAGAACTTTTGGATAGGTTTCAGGCCCTGATAACCCAATATATTTGGCAGGGGGAAAAACCTAGAATCTCTAGGAAAACGCTGCAAAAACCCTACTATTTGGGAGGGGTCTCCCTCCCAATGTTTCCGCGTACTACGAGGCAGCTCGTCTTACCCACATTTCTCATTGGGGTACAAAGTGCTGGAAGAGTGTCGAGCAGTTTTCCCTGCCAGTGGGTATTACTCTCTGCGATTTACCTTGGATACCTGACTATAAAATTGATAGTTCACTTATCCAAAATCTAATTGTAAAGAACTTAGAGATCAAACCACTTGGGAACAGAATTGGAGGTCTGGTTCATGTTTGTCGAGATCCCTGTCCATCCACTATATGTTAATCATGAAGGATGTGAGTGCAGGTGCAGTGTGGCAGCTAAGGGCCTGGGAGCAAGACCTAAACACCAAAATTACTGACAAGACCTGGTCGCAAGCCTTTACACTTACAAAGAAGACTCTCCACTGTGCCAACTCAAAAGAATTATATGTGAAGGTGTCTCTTAGATGGCACTACACTCCTCTGAGACTGGCTCGGATGGCTGCATCCCACTCGTCCTTATACTGGAGAAACTGTGACCAGGTAGGCTCAGACCTACATATCTTGTGGTCATGCCCGATGCTTGAGGAATTGTGGGAGGCGGTATTTTGGATGTGTAACTCAACTGGGATAGTGCTCCTGAGGGAGCCCAAAGTGGCCCTTCTTAATATCTTCCCAACGGAAACTACCTAAAATTCAAAGACAACTGGCCATTTTTATTTTCGCAGCCACCAAAATCTCAATTGCTAGACAATGGAGGCAGCCTACCCCGCCCACTCTAACTACTGTCCAAACGAACCTAGAGTTATATGCTTCAATGGAACGTGGATTCTACCAACATCTGAACAAAATTGACTCCTACTGGAAAATTTGGGATCTCTGGTCCCACAGACAGGACTCCTATGGCAGCTCATGATTCTCTCCATAACTAACCCTAAAACCTATGTGCTAGCGTGCTACTAAACGATAGTCTCTCTTATGAGAGAGGCGATCCCCTCCCCTCTGTCAGCACCTTCCCATTATCCTCTTCAATACCCCTTGCATTCTACTTCCCCTCTCTACCCTTCTTCCTCCCTCCCACCTCCACTCCACCTGCCGGGACATGATGGAGACTGGATGAGGCTGATCAGCTCTAACCCATTAGCCAATATCTCCCAGCTTAGTTGATT
Organism: Bombina variegata variegata; assembly: GCA_905336975.1. NCBI lineage: Eukaryota > Metazoa > Chordata > Amphibia > Anura > Bombinatoridae > Bombina > Bombina variegata. The sequence continues at coordinate 14,033 of CAJPDP010433771.1, forward strand.
AATATCCCACGTATCTAATGATGGCTATAGTCACCCTCAAAGAGGTATAGGGCCCCTGAACCTGAAGTATCGATATCACAGAGTCTCCTTCCTCATGGCTTTGTAGACGACTGCAATACCCTTAGGAGCCCGAAAAGAGAGGGTTAGCTTTAGTTTTTCATCTGGTGAGTTCCAGATTAAGGAAGGAAGATAGATACACGGTCCTGGGAGGTAGAGTGACAAGTGACCTTAAAACCCCCCAAAAAAATTCATTTTGAGGTACAAGCTGGTGCATTTGACGCAGGCCCCTGTGTAATATCCTGTTAGTAATGTTATACCAGCCTTTGATCTTTTCTCTATGTGTTGTTTCATGTATATATGTAAGACGAGTCCCAGGTCCCCCCCTGTAACCCACGGGGACATGTTTGGTTTAAGATGCATGTATTTTATCCAGCTTACCTCAATAAAAAATGGTGAAATTTAAAAAATAAATAAAAATAAAATGTTACTTTCTAATAATAAAGATACCCATTCTGAGCCATCGTTCTCTCAGGATAATGCTGTTCAGGTTATGCCTCAGCTTTCTCCTCAAACGTCCCAGTCTTTGACAGTTTGACATGCAGTGCTCTGCGGTTCCTCTCAATCAGTTCCTGGGGGTGTATATTTACCAGGTGATTTTGCTGCGCAACTGACTTCTGCAGTCTCTGTAGCTCTGAGTGCCTTACCTATTGCTGGTAAGAGAAAAAGAAAATCTAAGAACATCTCTAAAGATAGTAGTTCTGATTCCGCCAATGCTGCTTTAGTCAGTCTGTCTCAGTTATCTAAGGAGGAGCATTCCTCCGTGGCTTCTAAGGGCAAGATGAATCTGCTGAATCTGCTGTTGCTAGTACAGCAGACTTAGAGGAGGTAAACTTTAGATTTAAGCTTGAACACCTCCGTTTACTTTTGAAAGTGGTTCTAGCTACGTTGGAGGACTCCGAATCTACAGAGAATCCTAAAAAGACTAATACACTTAACAGAGTATTTGATGTCAAACCTAAATCTGTGGAAGTATTTCTTATTCCAGATCGCATGTCTGACATTATAGCTCACGAATGGGAGAAGCTGGGTGTTCCTTTTTCCCCGTCTTCTATTTTTAAAAAGACGTTTCTTGTTGCTAACTCTGTGCGAGATCTTTGGCGCACTGTTCCTATTATATCCACTTAGGCAAGAGAACCACTATTCCCCTAGAGGATAGTTCCTCCTTTAAGGACACTATGGTCAGGAAACTGGAGGGTTACTTAAGAAAGATGTTTCTACACAAGGGTCTTCAATGGCAACCTGTTGCTAGTATTGCAACAGTTGCTTGTGCTTCCTCTTATTGGTGCGACTCCTTGTCCGATCTGATTTTGGAGGAGACTACAATCGAGGAGATCCAGGATAGGATCAAGGCTTTAAAGCTGGCTTTATCTGTGATGCCAGCATGCAAGTAGTTTGTTTGGGGGCAAAGATCTCTATCTTTGTCGTTCTATCTCGCAGAGCCCTGTGGCTAAAGTGTTGGTCTTCTGACGTGACATCTAAGTCTAAACTTCTGTCTTTGCCCTTTAAGGGTGTCACAGATACCAGACCCCCAAGGCTAACCCCCACCCCCTTATTACCTCACCCCTGTTGTTTCTCAGCGGTTTTGGACTCCTCAGAGCAACTGCGATCTCTGGAAGCTTTTAGCTGCTTGTTTTTGTCACCAGTACTTTGCCAGAGAAGTGCTGGCCTCTGACCGGAAAAAGCCTCCTAGGCTGGCCGGGCTCCTGGAACTCCAGGTCGGCCACAGAACAGCAGGACACCCGCTACCTTTAATCCTGGTCGCTCCCGAGGCCCTTTGTCCCAGATATCCACTCTTTTGTGGATTGGTAGCTCCTAGGGAGGACAAGAAGTGGTGGAATTGCCGGAGGGGAGCTACTTTTGGAACTGGGGGTTTCGGACACCCCTACCCCCCCAATCTTTACTGGGCTGTAACTCCGGTCCCCAATAACGAATCACGCTTTTTGGACTGTGACATCTAGGGACCGAGAGCTTTCAAATGACACCCTGGAAGTGCCACCGCTCCCCCCGGGATCACCCCAAAACCGTCACCCCTGAGTCCTGGGATTCTGTGGGACTATAGCTGCTATGGAGGCGCCGGTCTGTCTGGAGGGGTGGGAATAGCGGGAAAATTGTGGGATTGTCCAGAGTCTTATCAAGATGAGCCTTGTGTATAAAAGGAGTGTATGTTTTACAATAAAATCAATTCCTGTTTCACCTGAATGCTGGTATGTCTAGTTATTTGGGTGGGCTCCTGCTATAATCACTTTCTCCGCTACATAGCAGCTGGTTCCAGGGGTTGGAAGGACCCTGTTGGTGGAGCTACCCAGTCAGGGTACCCAGGGACTGCTTCCATCTGCCTGGAAC
>CAJPDP010434664.1:0-10411 GCA_905336975.1 Bombina variegata variegata
TTTTTTTTTATTGAGAGCATACATGTGAATAGAAAACATCCAAACATTAAAGGTTGCAGTATAATCAAAAATGATTTCTCTTCATTTACAGACATAGGAATGATCACAATAAGCGTTTCCACTATATCACCAATTTCTAAAGCCAAAGTAGTAGCTTATGTCTTCAATGTATATTCAGTATCCCCATCTACCACATGTAGCAAGCTCTCAAATTTTACATTTTATATTTAACCTAAACCTAACTTATCGAAAAATAGGAACACAGCAACAAGCTGGGTTTTCAACTCTTTTTCCTTACTCGTTACCTTATTTTCCCCTTATCCAGTTGGGCGGCTTTGAGGATACAGGAAAAAAACAAAAACCCTCTCTCTCTAACGTCTCTGTGTTTCATAAGGGAGCACTAAGTGACTCCATTCCCCTCGTAAGGCATCTTCCAAAAATATACTATTGTGTCTAAATGATGAGAGAACCTGCCTCTGGACCTGTAACTCAAAAGTTAAAATCAATCTGCGCCATTTCCGCAAAAATAAGTTTAGCCTGTTATAAACGTATACTCTAACTTCAATCTGCTCTACAAACAGTTGTGTCCTTAGCATATTACGAAAGTAGGCCATAGTAGGTTGCGTAACCTCAGTCCAGTGCTTTAGTATATATTTCCTTGCTAACAGGATTACCAAGGTTAGTTCTGAGTCGTGTTTTCTGTATTGTATGTCCCAATTCAGGAATAATACATCACTAGATCTGAGGGAAATCTGAATATTCATTTTTTTGTTAATCCAGTATTGTAGCTGGTGCCAGAACTGCCTTATCATCGGGCATTCCCAGATACAGTGTAACAGGCCAGGGGACTCCGCAGAGCATTTGGAGCATTTGTTAGGCCACTCAGGGATCCATTTATCCAACTTTCTAGGGGTTAGGTAGGTCTTATGTAAGAACCTGATTTGAGTTTCCCTCAAGTTAGCAGAAAGAGTGGCTTTCCTGGCCTTCTCTAGACCCTCCCAGGCCTCCTCTATGTAATTCCCGAAACCCCCTCCCTCTCCCACCCCTTCAGGATGTTCGGTTGCAATTTCAGCAGTCATTTTTGCAAGAGGGTTTGATATATTTCCGATAATGAGAATCTGCCCATTTTAAAAAGGGACTGAGTGATTCGGAAGGGGGATCCTTCCCAGAAGTCTGGGTTATCTCAGATCAATGATCAATGCACCCACATAATGACGGACCTGCAAATAGGCATAAAAGTGAGTATTTGGAAGGTTATACTCTCTTTGTAGCAAGGAGAAAGATTTCAGAGAGCGAGTCAATGGCCAGTAAAGAGCTGATACTCTTCAAACTCAATTTTTCCCATTGTATGAAAGGTTTCGTATCCATACCTGCCGGGAAGTCTGGATTACCACTAAGAGGGAGAAAAGTGGATACATGGCATCCCTTTTTTAGAAATGTATGTGCTTGATACCGAGCTATAAAAGATTCAGACCTACCAGTTTAGCTGTCCTTAATTTCGGCATATGTGGTATATATGCTAGGGAGATGCCTCCCAAGACTGCTCGCTCTAAATTAGGTCTATAAAAATGCTGTGTACCCACCTGCCAATCCAAAACTAGATGAACCAATGCCGCCCAATTGTAAAGTTTAAAGTCTGGCAAGGAGAGGCCACCATTAAGATAAGTCATGTTCAATTTTTCCAAAGATATTCAGGGTTTGCCCCCCGCCATACAAAGTATCGCATCGCAGAGTTTAAAGATTTCATATCCATCTTAGTAAGCAGTAGGGGTAGCATAAGTAGTGGGTACAGTAGGTGAGGCAAAATCACCATTTTCAGGAGACCAACCCTACCCGCCAGAGATATAGGAAGGGACTTCCCGCTCCTCATCGGACTACACAATTTGGCTCACAAAGGTGCGAGATTGTTGGGATTTATAGGAATCTGAATACCAAGATAGGTTATCATCTGATTCGCTATTGTAAACAGTTATAATCTTGCTTGTTATTTTTATACAGCCACAAGATATCGGACTTCTGCATATTGGCCTTGTATCCTGAGAAGGATCCAAAATCCTGTAGCGTCCTCAGAATAGATGGAATATGGGTCATGGGGTCCTGCACGATTAGCATCATGTCATCGGCATATAATGCCAAATGCTGTGGATCTCCCGCAACATCAATGCCTGGGAATACTTGATGTAGTTTAATAGCTAGTGGCTCTAGGGCCAAGTTAAATAGCAGCAGGGATAAGGGACAACCCTGTCTCGTACCTTATCGTTGAATAACATTAGTAGAAAATAAGTTATATACATATATTGGCAATAGGAGAGGAGTAAAGGTTTTCAATAAATGAGAGGAAAGAAACCGATAGGTTAAATTTGGCCATAGTGTGGAAGAGATGCCCCCATTCAACTCTATCGAAGGCCTTCTCTGCATCCAGGGATAGCAGGAAGGCCTCCAGGAGTGATTCATCTGGTCCCAACTGTCTCCTGCTCCAATAGTATTGAAGGATCTGTAACACTCGACGCACATTCACCACTGATGATCTAGCCAGCATGAAACCGGTCTGGTCCTCATGAATCAGATTTGGTAAAATAAATTTAAGGAGCTCTGCCAGGAGCTTTGTAAGAATTTTGTAGTCCGAGTTTAACAACGAGATCGGCCTATAAGATTCCCGGAAGAAGGGTGTCCCTTCCCGTTTTAGGGATAAGAGTGATATACACGGCTGAAAATGTCATAGCCGGTTTCTCAGCATCAGTGAAATAGCGCGTGTATAGATCTGTGAGCACCGGGACAACCTGTGGTTTCAACATTCTATAGAATTCTATGGGCAGCCCATCAGGGCCCGCCACTTTGCCCAAGGCTAAAGAAATAATTGTCTTGTCTACCTCCTCTCTAGTAATAGGGTAATAGACTCCCAAACTTCCCTGCAAGGCGTCCTTTGAGCCATGTTGATTGCTGGTGTATAACTTATTGTAATAAGAGGCGAACGCCTCAGCAATATGTTTAGGGTCTTTGACTAATCTCCCTTTATCCTTAAGTGCGGCAATAAACTGCGTAGACGTTTTTAGGCTAACCAAAGAAGCCAGTAATCTGCCCGATTTGTCACCGTATCTATAGTACCTGCCCCTAGTTCTTAAGAGCGCTTGAGAGGCTTGATAAGCCAGAAGCGCATCATATTCCCTTTTGATAGTCATGTACGTTTGATGGTGATGCCACGTGGGTGCATTCCGATAATTAAGATAGGAAGCGGCCAGATCGTCCCTCAGTTTCTCCAATCTCTCTGTATGTGTCTTTTTCCTGCAAGACACATAGGCCAAGACGTTTCCCGTAAGTACTACCTTTGCCGTTTGCCAAAAAAGCTCTGGAGTCAGCAAGTGTTGTGCATTATTGGTCTGAAAGTCATCCCAGCACTCCATCATGTGTTGCTGAAACTCCTGAGATGTAATCAGATATTGTGGGAATCTAAGAGTTCGTTGGTGTCCCGATGGTGCTAGAGTGTCCAGAAACAATCCTATGGGTGCATGAACAGAAACAATCACCTCCCCTATTTTAGCATCAATAATTTGGGGGATTAGGGAGTTAGAGGTCAAGAACAAGTCAATACAAGGCATGGTGGGTTAGGCCCGAGAGACACAGGTAAAGTCTTTTCCATCTGGGTTTAGTTTACGCCAAATGTCAATTACATCCAATGAGGATGTCAGTGTCTGGAAAACTTCCAGTTCGAATTTGCTGACAAACTTAGGGCAAGGTCTGCCACTACATCTACTGATATCCCTGAGCCTTTCACACTGTGGGTTAGGGGTGAGATTGAAGTCACCTCCAATTATGATGGCAGTATCTAAAAAAGGGGTCAAGATTCTAATTAAGTCTTCCCAAAATGCCTTGTTTTTTTGGTTGGGCGCATAAATATTACACATAGTATAGATTTTGCCAGCAATTTTGATTTGGACTATGATGTATCTTCCTTCCGGGTCACTTACTACCGTCGTGTCCTCAATATCTAGCTTTTACCCAAATAATATCCCCCCCCCCCCCTGCTAGCACTTTTATAAGAGGCAAACTCAACTCTTCCCACCCAGTCCCGCCTCAACTTGGTGTGTTCTAAGTCAGTCAAGTGCGTCTCCTGCAGGAATGCAATATCTGTACCCCTCTTTCTCAGTTGTGTAAGTATGGTTTTCCTCTTGATGGGGGAATGTATTCCCCCCACATTCCAAGAATAAATACTAAATTTTAATATCCATTATGATACAAAAAAAACCCCCGTACCTCTAAGCTGGATCCTCTTGCCCAAAAGGTTTCAGGTAAATTTAGTCTGGAAAGTAATAACAGCATATAGACTGTCAGGAAAGTATACACATATGTCCGTACTCCATATGATCTCACATTAAAATATAATTCCCTCATTTCAAATTCCTCAATGCCAGTTAGAAGTGTAGTAAACTGTGCAACCTGAATAAACGTTTTAAACATAATTTTCCATATTACAGTCGTGTTTAGGAACCCAGCCAGTAAACATAGGCTCCGGCCCACGAAGGCACATTTGCAGAGCAAATCCCCCCTTAAACAGCAAATCCCCCCTGAATAAATGACCCCAAAAAGCAAAAAAGTTTATCAAGAAGCTGTAAACATGGCCTAACGCTCCAAATGAACCTTGATCTAGATCCTTTTTCCACCTTTCACATTTCTCATTGAGATGTAGGAGCAATGCATAATATTTAAACTGGAAAACCTCTGGTAACATCAGTTGGCATAGTTCAAACATTATCAACAACCATAATACTAAACATGTATAACAGTCAGTTAAACAGAATTAGAACTATGGGGAGCCCCCCATTGGGGACAAAACATCATCCCTACCATGGCCATTAAAGCCCTCATTTAATCTGTAGGGAAGGAAGCAAAGCTATTTCTAACACCATATAATACCTCATCCCTCTCCCCCCCCTGGAGTGACTAGGGCTCATAGAGTCACTTTCTGCTTCTAAGTATGCCTTTGCTGTCTGTGGTGAATCAAAGAATTTAGGGCCTCTAGAAGTAGCTATCTTAAGTTTGGTGGGGTAGAGTAAATAAGCCTGCCCGCCCTCTCGGTGGAGCTTAGAGCAGATTGAGGAGAACTCTCTGCGCCTTCTCATCAAATCCACCAAATAGTCCTGGAACAACAGAATTCTAGAGTTTTCATAGGTCAAAGTGTCTGCCTTTCTATATACCCTGAGTACAGTGAGTTTAGTTTGAAAGTGGAGGAATTGGATCATAACTGGGCATGCTTGTGCATTATGGTCTAGAGCGGGTCTCTCTGGGCCTACTCTGTGCGCCCTCTCTACGCTACCCAACAAGGCCTCAGAAGAAATACCTAGTAGCGAGGGGAGGGTGGTCTCAACAAATTTTAGGATATCAACTGGTTTTACAGATTCAGGGAGCCCTAATAAGCGGACATTATTTTGTCTTGAGCGATTCTCAAGGTCATCAATGTTTTGCTGCAGTGCTAAGGAGTGTTTTTCTCAGGATTCAATTTTACCAATGCTAACAGTTTGTGTATCCTCGAGATCCGAGATCCTAGTCTCTGCCTCTGTCACCATCGTTGAAAATTGTTTCACATCCTCTGTCAGAGTATCCACCCCCTTTTAAGGGTTTTCTATTTTGGGCAGAAAGAGAGTGGAGATTTGCTTAACAATAGGATGTGGGTCTAAAGCATGGCCCTCTTGTGGGGGCTCAAAGGATGGTGCTTGACTAACAGCATCCGATCCCAGTTTGGCCCTAGGGTCAGCATTTTTATTGCAGTTCGCCATTGTATTCTGGATGAGATATTTCTCCATACACAGGAAAATTATGCGTTAAAATATTAGGAGCAGTAGATAGACTAAGATTTTGGTTAGTAAAACACAATAGATCAGTAGGTCAGTATCTACCATTCATTCAGAACACAGCTCTCCCCCAAGTATTATATCCCATGGAGGCGTACCACATACTCTATATATGGGAGCATAACCTTAGTTAGACAGATACTTGACAGGTATACAACCTAAAAGAACAATGCATATCCCATATTAGACACAGATCATAAACACCATTATGTTCTCTCACACCACATTTACAGAGTACATATGTTGTACATATATCAGCAAGAGTCCACAATAATAGAATGCAAGGTAAAGAAGTTTGCACTTCTCTCTGAGGAATCCGAATATAGCAGCACGTAAGCCACAAAGCTGTATCAAATGGGGTTAGTTCCACCCCATACCCTCAGCTGGAAAGTCTCTGTGGGGAAATAAAAGGAGAGAACCGTAGCCTCCAGGCCTATACTGTGTTGCTGTGCTTTTTATAATCAGCTATGATAGTTCTCTAGGCAAACTCGCAGAGTCTAATATACACCAGTAGTGGCCGCAGGCTCTGTATATCCTTCCAGGCCTCTGTGTCTAGCCTAGGGCTTCCTGCAACAACAAGGCCTCTGCAAGTGTGTCAGGAAGCAATGGGGTCGTATTGTGGTTAGGTAATGCAGTGTCCCACCAACTGCTGGGTATGTGCTGTACTTTTATGATGTTGAAAGTCAGTTACATTACTCCCCAAGAGATCTCGCAGAGTCTAGTATATATGCCAATATATGTGGCAGTCACCTATCCCCATTGCGGTTTCCACGGGATATCTTACATGTGTATTTGTAAAATCCCTATATATCTCTCCAAGCCTCTGTGTCTGGGTTTAAGGCTGCACACTTCTACAAGGGGTCTGCAAACGATTCTGGTAGCGGGGTGCAAACGGGTCAGTTTATGTCAAGGAGATGTAGTACCTTACCCGATTCCAGTGACAATTTTGCCTCTGTAGTTATGGCTGTGAGGTTAGTGAGGCTTGACCAGTTTCTGTTGATAAGGCAGGAGATCGCTGAGTCAGATGCGCGTTAGTATGGTCCTAGAGGTTTCGCGCCCTTTTGTTGTTTTTTTGTTTCCTTTGCTCTCCGTCTCTTTCCTGCGCCCCTCCGGGTTGTATAGACCACAGCTGTCATGAGACAGCCTGTTCCACAGTGAAAGCACTCCCCGCTATTCCTTCTGTCTACCACCGCTGCCCTGTTCCCATCTGTAGCTTGCTCCGTCAGATCCCCCTGTGTTCGCTTCACCTCACCACGTGGCACTGCTCCACGGATGATCACTAGCCTCTCCGGATGTCAAGGGTGAGTCAGCAGGGCTCAGTAGACCTAATAGCCCACCTCTAGATTGTCGCTGTGTCAGCGCTTGTAAGTCTCCTTCGGTCTCCTCCACTCTCAGCTCGGGTCAAGATGGCTGCCGCAGCTGCTGCTTTCACTGCAGCTCCACACCTTTTTCCTAGACTGGGCTTTGGCGGGGGAAAGATGGATGATTCCAGCTCTTCTAGCACCCAGACACGTTCCCTGTCAAGGGCAAATAAGCTCGGGCTCAGTTTAGTATTTATAGTTACAGTGTGTTATACAATTTTCCATGGAGCTCAAAGACTGAGCTGTTGCTGTTTAGCCCCATATATATATAATAAAAGAGGTATTCTTTTACAATAACTTCACAGCAGGGAGCTTTAGTAGCTGCCAATACTAATAACATGGTATGTTTAATTCTTATTAACAAAAGAAAGAATCAGATTGCAGTTCCTCAAATTCTATAATTGTTTCAATAACCTTACTCATATTAATCCTTGTTTTTGTCTCGTCAGCTCATCACCTCTTCACCATCCTATCCTTATCACTCTGTCCTTTCTCTTTTTTTCCTTTAGCCTCAGGTTAAGGTATATGTAAAAATTACAGTTGTTTACAAAAGCAATTATCAGTTAAAGACACAAACAGTAAATGCTTGAACTCCTCTGACCTTTTATTCCTGGAAGTGCAACCATACAATATATTGAATTAAAACAGCAGAGATGATTGAAAGTTGAACCAATTTAAACAGCCCGGATGTCAGTAATGTTATTAGTTATGCCATGATGTCACATATAATTTAATTTATTATGTAATCAATGAAGCCAAAGTTCTAAGGGTTAAAATGTTTCTTTCCCATTGATATTTATATATACCCATATGGATGTTTTTGGAAAAGAGCATTTACTTTATATTGTACATCAATATACACAACTGAATATGCTCTATAATTGGGGGGGGGGGACCATTCACAAAAAAAATAATCATTTTATGCATCAAGAGGAATGTAATGTGTGGTTATGATTCACATCAAATTTTTAAGTTTTAACACTGTAAACCAAGAAGATGGTCTGTTTTCTGGATTTGTCAGTTTGCCTGTGTTATCTAAAGAAAGCCCCCAAAGGCAGTTCTTATTCACAACCTCTGAAGACTTACATCTCATTTTACAGATAAGATAGTTAAATACTGTCTTGCATACTGCGGGATTGTCATGGGTTGGGAGTTATTGCCTGTTTCACAACCGCTGCCCCTCAGTATTGCAGTTTTAAGGGACTGACCTAGCCGCGCCCAGACATGACCACAAAATGCTTGGCATGCCCACAAACCTTCCTGGCACACACATAGAATGTCTCAACCCTTCCCCTCCATACATAACCCTGACTACCCCACACAAGGAAAAGCCCCAACAAAAAAATACTGGTGAGCCATTGCCCACAAGCTTATCCGGTACTTGGGAGGTTTGGAGATAGGAAGCAAACACTTTGCAAAAAGTAGTTTAGTGCTAGTTACTGAGTAGTCATGAGAGCGTGCTTACAAAGGCTTCAATGGGAGCCTCATTCTCATGCCGTCAGACATGGCTAAGAACCTAGCGCGGCGAAAGGCAGCAAATATTAAATATATATGTATATGAATATACATATTAACACATACATGCATATGTATATACATATATATTTATAGTAATTACACAGTCCCCATAGACCGCAATGTAAAAACACTTTTCAGTGCCGGTGTTTCTAACACCCCTCACCCACACACTTTAAACCCTAAAAACTGCTTTGTGCAGTTATTTTTTAATAAAAAATAAAGATGCTACTATGTTTTATTTTATGAAGGCACACTATACTTTATTTGGGGGCAATTGGGGGCATTTTTAAAATTAACCAGATATCTAATCTCTGGTTAATTTTATGAGCGCTAATTGCTACCTCGAGTTTGCTGTAGCAATAACCAGCCAGTGTAATGTGCCCGTAAATGGGTGAATATGCCCATTTACGGGTGCGCAATAAATTAGCACTTCACTTGTAATCTATGCCTAAATGGGTTGTGTGTTCAATGCGCAAATGCATCTAGTTTATATACAAAAATATATGATATATTTTATACTCTGCAACTGGTAGAATAACTCATAGCAAACACATTAAAAGGGAAAACAATGTTACAGTACAATGTCCTTATAAAATGCATACAAATAAAATAACCTATTTATTTTTGCTAGATTTGGCATTTCACAAGCCTCTGTAAATGTATGCTCAGGAATTGATGTTATTCTTAGTTTGCAACAGTATAGCCCTGATAGAAAATAATCACTTGGTTATAAAATATATTCTTCTTAAATATGTATTGCCAGATGAAGCAGCAGGACAAATGATAAAAACCCAGATTACAAGTGGAGCACCAATCATAGCATAGAGTGTGCTATACATATTGCGGGCCTGCTTAATGAATAGCACACAACCTATTATTGCACGTAAATGTTTAAAAAGAACTACCAGAGAATGTTTAACGTGACCGACATCACTTTAGTGAGCCCTATTCTTTCAATGAATAGCGCTCATAACACAAGTTGTGACTTATAAGTTGTATGGTATATTACCAGGTGTTGGATTAGGAAGGGCTCAAAAGTGTATTTGTATGTGTGTATGTATATGTGAGTAATGTACTGTTTGTATGTTTATATAAGTGCACATACTTATGTACAAACACATACATACATATATACAGTGATACATGAACACATACAAATCCGCAAACATAAACACCTTTGAGCCACTCCCAGTTCAACATCTTGCCATATACTATATCACTTTAACATTATTTTAAAACTATAAATTACTTCACTCAGAAAAATTATTTTTATTTATAAATCTATCTATCTATCTATCTATCTATCTATCTATCTATCTATCTATCTATCATCTATCTATCTATCATCTATCTATCTATCTATCATCTATCATCTAACTATATGTATTTATATCTATATTTAATTATATATATGTATATATATACATGTGTGTGTATTTGCATGTATATGTGTATATGTATATATGTATGTATATGCATGTGTATGTATATGTGTATGTATGAGTAGGTATATGTGTATGTATATGTTTATGTATATGTGTGTATATATGTGTATGTATATGTATGTGTGTATATATGTGTGTATGTGCATCTATGTGTATGTATAGTATATGTATATATCAGGGCCGGATTGGCCTACCAGGATACCAGGAGTTTTCCCGGTGGGCTGTGGCAGCTTGGGCTGGA
>CAJPDP010434718.1:0-15303 GCA_905336975.1 Bombina variegata variegata
GTTATCTATATGACACATGTGAACTAATGCCCTCTAGTGGTGAAAAACGGTCAAAATGCATTCACACAAGAGGCGGCCTTCAAGGTCTAAGAAATTGGCATATGGACCTACCTAGGTTTAGCTTTCAACTAATAATACCAAGAGAGCAAAATTAGTGATAAAAGAAAATTGGAAAGTTGTTTAAAATTGCATGCCCTATCTGAATCATGAAAGTTTATTTTGGACTTGACTGTCCCTTTAATGAAGACCTGTGTCTGATATGAGAGTATACTTGGACTTAGAACTAAACTTCCTGTTTTATATGACTTTTTTACTCCATTGTTATTTAGTTTAGTAATCTGTTGAATGACATAAACCTTCTGTGTTTGATATCCCTAACATTAGTATCAGAAACTCACCCCTAGAGAACTACTTCATTAGTGAAGTCTGAGGCTTCCTTTAGTTAGGGCCCTTTTCTTGTTTCCTTCTCCAAATTTTCCCCATTATTATCTCATTTATATTCTGAGTGGTCCAAGAGAGGCCACTGATTATCATCAGGGGAACTCCTTTCATTATAAACAATGACCTATTCATATTGGAAAATCAATCATAATTTAATTATAAAATGTGAGGGTTTGTTTCTGCATTTCAAGAGTTTTATATATATATATTGTATATAGATCACTGCTATTTAGGATTCTAATATTCCACAATGTATCTTTGATTTATGTCTTTATGTGATTTTCTGAGAGTGTTTGGATACATTTTACATGTTGTTTACTCTCTTCAAACCTCATTAATGCAGCACAAAAAAATCAGACTCCCCTTTTTTTATACAGCGAATCAGCAGCCCTGTCAAGCTTTACTTTATTTCACAATTTGCTGTAAAATGAGTACGACACACTCCCCATTTATTAATCAGTTTGAGCTGCTAATTAATGTTGTTTCATACTGCTCATTTGTAGAGCTTTTGTTTAATTTTTTTGTACTGCTAGTGTTTTCGCTTGGTCTCTTTGTCAGTATTGATTAACGCTGAGCAACCAAAGGTAGGTAACTCTAGTAAAGAGCCAAACTCATTTAGATGTCAACTGGCATCATGACAACTATGCAATTTGAATTTCATAAACATACCTGAAAAGGTAGGAGGTTAAGCAAATACGTATTGTCTTTAATGGCTTGATTCTCTTCAACTTGCCAGCACTGAGCGAAATATGCTCACTTTTGTATAGGAAGCCCTTAATGAATTTGCTAAAATTGGAGCTTAACCGGGAAGGCAAGCTGCCTCCTAAAGAAGGAACTTTAAGACTTGCAAGAATAACATGCTTAGAAAATATGAGACCTGTGAGAGGGAGAGACAGAGGAGGAAAAGAGGAGGAAGGGAAAGGGAGAGACAGAAGTTAAAGAGAATGGGAGAGACAGAAGAGAAAGAGAGTTTAAGACACAGAAGGGCAAAAGAGAGAGGGAGATACAGAGATGGGGAAGAGATAGCGGGACAGAAATGGGGAGGAGAGGGGAGATAGAGAGGAGTGATACGGAGAGAATGAAGATAGGGATGAGAGGAGAAAGATCAATAGATAGATAGATAGATAGATAGATAGATAGATAGATAGAGAAGAGAGGGAGTGAAAGGGAGAATAGAAAAGAAAAGAAAAGAGGGGGGAAGTGAGAGGGAACGAAAGAAATGGGGAAGAGAAGGAGAGACATAGATGAGGAAGAGACGGAGAATAGAGGGGCAAAACAGTGAGGCAAAGAAGAGGAAGATACGGAAAAGAGAATGGGATACAGAGATGGGGAAGTGACGGAGAGACAGAGTGGGGGAAGAGATGGGAGATACAGAGATGGGGAAGATATGGATAATATGGGAGAAATAGATGGGAAGGAGACAGAGGGGTAAGACAGGGAGGGATAGAGGGGAAAAAGAGGGAAAGACTGAGATGGAGATGACAGGGAGAGGCAGATGGGGATGAAAGGAATAAGAAAGGGAGAGACAGAGAGTGGGAGAGAGAGAGGGTAAAGTGTAAAATGTTAGTGTCCACAAAGCATTGGGTGCTGCCATGATGTAACCTAGGTTTCTTTCTCTGCCAAAAACAATAAGGGAAACTCACTAGCGTGTGCAACCAGTGATTGTATAAACTATAGCAGTGTCATTAAACACTAAATTGCAAAAAAAGGGGAGAAAAACAATAATGAAATTATATTGCAATATTTTTACTACACATAATTAAAAAGTTTATATTATAAACCCAAAGTATTTTGTCCCTTTAAGCTAAAATGATTTAAAAACTTCTAGGAAATGTGAGTTTGTGCACAAGCCATCTTCGTTTGTAGGATACTGTCTACTGAAGTAAAATGGAATACTATTTCACATCGCCTCTCTGTTAATCCCTATAATCAAAAGTGACAGAATAAACACTAAGGGGCCAATTTATCAAAGTCTGGTGGACATGATCCACTGTAGCGTATCATGTCCGCCAGACATCGCTGAATGCCGACAGCATACGTTCTCACATTTAAAAATTGCACAAGCAGTTCTAATTGGCTGCTAGCAGGGGGTGTCAATCAACTCGATCGTACACGATCGGGCGGATTGCTGTCCGTAGCCTTAGAGGAGGCGTATGAGTTAAGGAGCAGTGGTCTTAAGACCGCTGCATCTTAACTCCTGTTTCCGGCATGCCTGAAGGCTCACACGGAAACAGGTGCATTAAGCACCATTCGGGCCATGATAAATCGGCCCCTTAAAATTCTCCTTTTTTTTCTTAATTTTTGTAATCTAAGTCTTAATGACTATAAAATAGGTACTGAGAAAGAAAACATGTAGGAAAATGGAAGCTTAAAAAGCACTGAATATTTCTGTGGTGTAATTTTATTTGCAAAACCATTTGACAATGTACATTTTTTTATAGACAGACTCACAAAACCTTGTGTCAAATCTGATTATATCAATGAAATAAGCAAGAGTGGAAAACAACAGCTAAATAAAAATAAAAACAAATAACTTCCCTAAGGAAGAGGTCGCTGCCAGCTCAAGGTCCTCCTCAACTGTATATCTAGCCCAAGTAGCAATGTTAGCTCTGACCTCTCCAGAGATTAGATCTGTGGGGTCTGTATCCAACTGTACCTCAGAATGGAATAGTTCATAATAAACCCAGGAGTAATACCCAATGGAAAATACTCACTGACAGAAGTGCAGTTAAAGCGTGTATTATTTATTGTAGAGACATCAATCCAGGAGAATGAGTTTGTGTCTGGAAACAACTTCAAAAGTTTAAAAAGCTCCAAACATGATTAAAATGCTCTTTGCATTTTACCAGTTTAATTGCCTTTTTTTCTAGAACAAATGAAAAAAAAAACATTCATTACAATAAATTATATTCGCTTTAACTCACTTTCTGTCTGTATTTTCCTTTGGGTATACAATTGAGTCTCTGACGTACTTCACTATAATTAACTATTCCATTCTGAGGTACACTTGGATAAACACCCCACATATCTCTAGAGAGGATAGCACCACTATTACTGCCCAAGTCAAATTTGCTTAAAGTATTGGATGTATCTGTTAATTACTTTTATAAATGACCAAAGGCTTCATGTACACTACAATGCTGTTAAACTCCCAAACAAACAATAAAGGCGTAGATTACAAGTGGATTGCAAAAACATTGTGCATTAACATCACTCAAGCACAATCAATAGCACTTTTATTTTCACGCTCATATTACCAAAATACAAAGTTATTTTATATTTTAGGGCGCACTAATATCTGCATGTCACATAATTTGAATACTTTAAATTCCTCACATAATACACTTCTATTAGGGCATGCAGTAAAATTCCTGTTGAAAATCATTTGAGCGCTAAAGTGATGCTGCTCTAAGCAGAAGATGCGCAAGTATTGGAGTTATTCATCTAGGGCTGTGATAAACTATATGCTATATTTTTCTTTGTCTGGAGTCTCAAAAAAATAAAATAATAAATAATGGTCTCTGCACTATTGATTGCATTCCTCTTGTAATCCAGCCCAAAATCTACTATAGGTTTCAGGGTCAGATTATTAAAAGCTGTATTGTTCTGTTTCTTGCTGGTCTCAAGTTGTTTTTGTGTAATTCTCAAAGAAAATGGGCTGTCTCTTGTGGTAAAGTGCTTTCCATTGTGAAGTAATGGCTGTGCATTTACAATGTCATATGTCTATTTGAAATTTCAAAATGTATTTTGATTCATCTTGTGTAAATCCTTTTGAACCTTACAAATGCTATTGTTTTTTTTTTACGAAAAAATGTTACCATTATAATACAGTAAGCAACTGTGATATGTAGCATTCATATTCCCTATAGATATTTTTCAATTTTACACAAAGATATTAAATGTACTTTTAATGACAATCTAAATAAAAATACAGTAGACTTTTCATGTTCAGACAAATGAAACAAAAAAAAAAAGTTTCCATATTTGTTGCATTCATTCAAAATTAATAAAGGATTGTCCCCTTAATAAAAAAAAAACATCCGAACAAATGCATGCAATAAAAAATTGTGTTGATTTTTTTCATGTAGTTAAAAAATTTGAATTTACATTTTGCAATTGAATTAATTCCGGTGTCATCCAATAAATGCTGTATGTAAGCTTCATTTTTGTTCTTGAATAGACCTGAGCCATGTAAAAAAAAATAAAAAAAAATGTTCTGATGCTGGCATATAGCCGTAGCACTAGCTAATTTTTAACTTTATTAAAGACTGACCCACTTACCGAATGTTGGATGAAACAAAAGAACATTTTTGTTTGTGATAAATGATTTGACTCTGTACATATCTACAGATTTTTGTTTCAAACACACCCACTTGAGTAGCTGAATTCATGTTAGACAATGAAAACAAATTTTAAACATTTGGGCCGATTTATTGTGGCCCGAATCGGCCCCAATGCAGCTGTTTCCATGTGAGCCTTCAGGCTCGCCGGAAACATGAGTTAAGTAGCAGCGGTCCTTAACTCGTATACCTCCTCTGAGGCTGCGGTCTGCAATCCGCCAGACATTGATAAATCAGTCCCATTGGATGAACTTTAGAGAATCAGGCCATTGGATATAAATATTTGGAATCCCCAATAGCTACAGTTAGGTTATCACAAAATACAAAACCATAAAATAAAAATAAATCTTCAATTTATTTTCTTAAGAAAATGAAAAATAAATATATTTACCTTCCAAACAATTTGGACATTGTAAATTGAGCAACAAATGTTTACATAGAGAGTATTCCTTTATAACTTCTGCCAGGTTAGTTCATCTGTAAAGCTGAGATCATTCAGAATTTATTGAGCATAGCTTCACTTATAATTTCTAGTCATATGCAGCACTAAAAAAATTGGGTTTGTCCGAATCTTTTGGAACGAATAATTCGGGGAAATTAGTTTCCCCTAATATTCATCTGCTGCTTTATTCAGTATTTGTTTAACGAAAACAAATATAAATGTTCCACGAGTATTGAGTATTCGGTTTGTTTAAAATCAAACAAATGTGAATGTTCCTTTACTACAGGTGAAAAAGTTCACCTGTAGCATTATACTTACCTCTAGCACCCTAGAGAGCCGCGCTAATCCACAACTTTTTTCATTTTAATTTTTATTTAGTAAAGATATTGAACATAGTCTTGTTATGCTTTTCTCAAATAAATGTATTCTATGTGGTAAGAAGTTAAATTATAACAACTATGACATGAAAACCAAAAATGTTCTTTCATTATTCAGATACAGCTTACAAATTTAAACAACTTTCCAATTTACTTCTTTTATCTAATTTGCTTTGTTATCTTGATATCCTTTGTTGAAAATTATGCCTAGGTAGGCTTAGCAGCTGGGAGCTAGCTGCTGATTGGTGGCTGCACATATATGCCTCTTGTCATTGGTTTACAGATGTGCTCAGTTAGCTCCCAGTAGTTTAATGATTCAGTAAAGGATACTGAGAAAATGAAACAAGATTGATAATAGAATTATATTGTAAAGTTGTTTAAAATTGTATGCTCTGTCTGAATCATGAAAGAACATTTTTGGGTTTCATGACCCTTTAATGGGTTCTAAAGTGCATTCTGATCTTACACCTCGTGAGGAGAGACTACTAATCTTTTGAATTCTGCAATTGTCAAGTTGTGATATTGTAGCATCTTTTTTTTTATGCAAGTTATCACTTTCACCATCAAGCTTTATTCAGTCTAGGCCAATGTATTAATGAGAGACAACACGTTTACAAACTAGCTATAACAATGCTAGCCCGACGGGTGTAGAGATTTGACCCCAGAGGATACAATGTGTATTTTATTCTGTAAATAAAATATCACTTTTTTGTTTTGTCAGTTATCTTTTTAAATATGTTTTATTAAAGAGTTTTACACCATGTCTATTCTCAAATGATTTTCTTTTGCATATGCAACCTAAAGCTAGCATAGTCAACACAAAGATTTCTAATGCTATTGATTCAACGCTCCTCTTTTATAATTTGTGAGTGAAATTGATGAGTGGGCAGAACTTTATATATTTTTAGTAAATATAATACACTATGCATATTTTATTCTACAGATATCATTGTGTACAACATCATATCATTGTGCTTTTTTTTTTAACTTTTTATTGAAATATTCAAAAGCATACAGTATCATATGAAGATAAACACATTAAGAGAATTGCTTCACAATATCAACTTATTCTTTTAAAACAATTTTAAACGGGTTTGCAGAAAAAGTTCCTGGTTACCTGAGATATAAAAGAATTCCCAGGGTGTACATGCACTTATCTTAGAATGGTTACATGAATATTTGGCATTCCATTTCCAAAATCAAATACTAACAAAAATATATCTAATAAGTTTACTAATGTACCTTGACCATTAGTCTCACATTGTGTTAGTCTCTAGGTGTCACTGATCCGGTATTCATATATTCCTCCCATATAAAGCGTATAGAGTGAAAGTCATCCATTCGGTTTGTCTGTCCATAGTGGTATTTTTCTAATGTCAGTGTATGTGTGACTATAGATTTCCATATTTCTACTGAAGGAAGTTCAGGTTTTTTCCAGTTTAAAGGAATTTTTTCCCTGAGTTGACCATTATTGTCAAAAGTGCTAGCCATACACATGTTATTTTAGGAAAAAAATTGAAAAGAAAAGTCCAGATGTTAAAAGGTAAGGATATATTTAGAACGCTATCAATCTCTCTTTTGATTGACTCCCAATATTTTTTTGCTACTGGGCAGTGCCACCAAATATGGTACGGAGTTCCATTATCTTGGCAGCCTCTCCAGCATGTTGCCGATACTGTGGGAAAAAATTGGTGTAGACGTATCGGGGTATAATACCACCTACACATCAGTTTAAGATTCATCTCCAGAACAGATATTGAGGAAGATGATTTACTCATACGTGCAAATATATCACACCATGTCTGTCTTGGAAGTGAGCTTTCAGCTTCTTTTTCCCATTTGTTGACATAAGAGGGTAATGTTCTAGAGTATGTGGTTAAAATTTGTTTGTATGTCAAAGAGAGTATTCCGCTGTTTGGCAATGGATTGATACACATATTCTCAAATGGGGTAAGGGGGCAATTTAGGTGTGTTTTGAATGGGTGCGTAGAGAGAAAGTGTGATAGTTGCAGATAGGCTAGCCAGTCTTGGAGTCTAGGGCCATGTTTGGCAATAAGCTCAGTTTGCGGTTTCAGTTTCCCAGCTGAGTAGAATTCACAGACAGGGAAATATTCTCATATGCCTAGTGGTTGAGCCTGGTTCTTCGTAAGATTTAGTGGGCATAAAGTATTCCCTACTAGTGGGGTCAATGGTGAGTGTGCTGTGGAGATATGTAAATGTTTCTTAATGATCTTGTCCCAAAGCCTATAAGTTTCTCGCGTCGATGTGGATACTGTGGTTGAAAGTGTCCTTTGGTTGGGAGGGAGCCAGCATAGCCGACCTAGATTAGTGTTATTAGCTAATTGATGTTCTAACTGAACCCATTCTTTATTGGATGCATTCTTGCACCAGTCGACTATCCTGGTCAAGAAGGTCGCTAATCTGTAATGTTGTAAATTTGGCGCTCCAACACCCCCTAGTTCTCTAGGACGGAAAAGTGTGGCAGTAGCAATTCTTGGGCACTTATGTGCCCATATAAACGTGGTCAACATTTTCTGTAATTGATAGAGTGTTTGTTCTGGGAGGGGAATGGGTAAGGTCTGCATATAGTACAGAATTTTAGGCAATATGATCATTTTGATTGCGTTAAGCCTGCCAAGCCAAGATAGGAATTTGTTATTCCAGATTATCAGCAATGAGGACACATGTAACTTAAGAGCCTTATAATTAAGTGACAAAATATCTGTCATATTAGGAGATATATAAACTTCAAGATATTTGATTGCTTTAGCCTGGGTTCTGAATTGAAATTGTTGTTGAAGGCCATTTAAGGTTGCGGGTGTTAAATTAATACTTAATAGATCAGATTTAGAAATATTTATACTGAAATTTGAGTAAAGTCCATACGTCTGTATCGAGTGTATCAGGGCGGGGACAGACATGCTGGGGTTCGTTAAAGTCATGAAAATGTCATCCGCATATAGCGTTATTTTGTATTCTAATGAACCAATCTTATGTCCTGTTATATATATGAGGCTAATATTTCCATAGATAATACGAAAAGCAGTGGGGAAAGGGGACAGCCTTGCCTTGTGCCATTTAAAATTGTAATTGGGTCTGAGACTGAGTCATTTAGTTTAACTTTTGCTTAAGGGGCATTGTATAGTGCAAAAATCTTCCCAATTAAGACTTGATCAAAACCAAATTTAGTCATGACATGTTTTAAAAAAATCCAATTCAGCCTATCGAAGGCTTTTTCCGCATCCATTGAAATGAATGTGGAGGGTATGTGATGTCGATGAGCATGTTCCATTAAAGCTAAGAGTTTGGTAGTGTTATTTCGCGTCTCTCTTGTCGGTGTAAATCCGGCCTGATTAATATGAACTATATGGGGGTGAACCCTATTAATACGGGCTGCTAATATTTTGGCATATAATTTAATGTCCACATTAAGTAATGAGATCGGGTGGAAATTTGCTGGTGTGGTCGGTGTTCTACCCGGTTTAGGAACCACTGAGATTTGTGCCTCTAACATAGAAGGAGGGAAGGGGTTGTTTTCTGTGACTTCATTAAAAAGGAGGGTAAGGTGAGGAACTAAGATTTGGGAAAAGATTTTATAATACTTAGACGAGAAACCGTCCGGACCTGGGCTTTTCCCATTGTGTAACGTAGTTATTGCGTGCTGTATTTCTTGTGCAGTGATAGGTTTCTTTAAGTCTTGCAATTGGTCTAGTGTTATTTTAGGAACATTACATCTAGCTATGTATGATGTAAGATTCAAGAGATGTTCCTCCGAAGGAGGAGTTTTAGAGATGTTGTAAAGTTCTGTATAGTATTCCCGAAAAATACTAAGAATTTCTTTAATTGTGTTAAGGGGGCGTTGGCTTTGTGGGTGGCGAATCTCATATATATATGATTTAAACCACTTCTTTTTTAGTGCCCTAGCCAGTAATTTGCCTGCTCTATTGCTCTCATAGTAAAACATACTATTTGTTTTTCTTTGTAGAGTATGGTATTCTATATCTAAGAAACTATCTAAGGCTGTACGGGCAGTCTGATATTCCTGATTTGTTTTAATGCCAGATCTAGTTGGGAGAATTTGTCTGTTAAATCTTTATACTGTTGTCACATGTAGCGTTGCCGTTGGGCTCTTAGTTTAATTAATTCACCCGTATTACACTTTTGTGTGCCTCCCAGATCATATAGGTATCCTTTATAGAATTAAAATTATGTGTAAAGTATTCTGAAATAAGTGTTGATATCTTAGATAGTGATTCTGGATCATTCAGCAGAGTTTCATCCAATTTCCAGAGGTATGTGTCTAAGTGTGTCTCTGGCCAAGAGAATCTCAGCTTTACAGCTGAGTGGTCTGACCATGATGTTGGGGTAATATCACAACTATGTACGTTGGGGAGGCCTTTCTGGCCTTTTCTTGATAAATATATAGTCTAATCTGCTATAGGTTTTTTTAGGGCAAGAGAAGAAAGTGTAATCCCTGGTTTCTGGATGTATGAGGCGCCATATGTCATATAAATTTTGATCTTTTAAGTTCCTCCATAAGGCTGTAGTGTTTTTTTTAGACACTGAGATTTTAGGATTAGAACTGTCTTTTCCGGGCTGTATGGGGAAGTTCAAGTCTCCTGCAAGAAATACAGGCCCTATTGTCAAGTCAAGTATTTTCCTGAACATGTTTTGAAAAAAAGAAGTTTGTTTAGAATTTGGAGCATACACATTTACTAACTTTATGGGCCTACCGTATAAAAGTCCAGTTAACCCCAATAATCTGCCTTCCTTGTCTTTACTAATATGTGAAGTTTTAAACGGAAGGTCTTTCTTAATTAAGATACTGACTCCAGCTTTCTTGTGGGGCCCTGAGCAGTGAAAATGCATGGTATACGTTTTCCCAAAATATTTTGGCTCTTTTTGGTGTTGGAAATGGGTCTCCTGTAGAAAAATAATGTCTGCGTGTCATCTTGCTAGGTCTGATAGTGCTTTAGAGCATTTGTGAGGTGAATTTAGTCATTTAGCATTTTGTGTTAGTAGAGTCAAGTGGTGTACATGTCTATTTGTGGGTCGTGACATCTTTACCTATACAATGTAGAACATGATCAGGAATGCTGCATGGTACTTGACTCTGAGTCTGAAGAAATAAATATTGAAAACCAGTTCTTCTGCAATATAAAATATTAACAACAGAAACAGTGTAGTTAATCAATGCAAACAGATAACAAACAAATGTATATACTGAAATCCTCGTATATAAACTATAATACAAGTCTCTCTTCCTAACATAGGGCATTTTGAGAGGGTTTATGGGGGAATTGGCGTTGCACGCCCCGGGGTCTCAGCTAATAGTAGCTCTTCTACTCTGGTAAATAAGCAATATAAACAAGAAAGTAAAGATGATGATAAGTTACTGTCACATAAGACCATCTAATTTATTTTCTAGGATTCAAGGCACATCATTTGGATTGGAAAGGCTAGTGGCATGTGGTCTAGGTGGAGAGGAAACAGAGACTTTCCCTTTTTTGGTAGTAACAGTCTGCCAATTCGAAATTCTGCCACTCGGCCTTTTAGTAGAGGGTTGAGTGGAACCATTGACAACTGTATGTCCTCCCGGTCCAATGTCTAATGATGAGCAAAATGTTGATATGTCTTCTGGTGTTTTACAAATCAGCCTGGTGTTGTCCTTAAGGACCCATATCTGTGCTGGAAAACCCCAACGATAGGGAATCTTCTTGTTCCTTAGTGCTGTTGTCAGGGGAGAAAATTCTTTCCTTTTCTGTCTGTAGGGTCTCATATGACAAATCCTGGTAAAACTGGAGTACAGTTCCTCTGAATCAAATTGGTTGGTTTTTGCGTGTTTGATTTAAAATCATTTCCTTCTCCAAAAAATTCTTGAACCTGATAATAATGTCTCTAGGCGGTGCCGTGCTGGGGGGTTTAGGGCAAAGTGAACGGTGTGCCCTCACCCATTGTATGTCTGTTGTGTGTGAAGATTCTTTTACGTGCTGGAATAAGGCCTGTAAGTATACTGGGAAATCTTGTGGCAGAACCTCTTCTGATTCTTATGTTTTTCCGTCTACTGCGGTTTTCTATATCCTCCATTTATTCTTGGAGGGTTTGTATGACTTCTTGCTGGGTGGAGACCTGTTCAGTTAAAATATGAACCTCTTCTCTCAGTTGATCATGGTTGCTTTCTAAAGATTCGACTTGAAAACCCAGGGTGTGGATGTCCTGTGATAGGGTAGCTAGTTATTCCCTAATACAAGTGCAGACAATGTCCGCTATGTCCTGCTTAGATGGTAGGTTACTTAGCAAAGATGCCTGGATTTGCGGTTCAGGAGTCAGCATCATTACATTAGGCTGCGAGTTTTGGTGAGGGTTAGGTGATTGTTCCCCCGAGCCAGCTCCACTATGTATGGGTTCTAAAGAATCCGCTGCGTGCAGAAATGAGGTCATAGTAAGAGTTTTTATGGGAGTCTGTTTAACTGACTTATCCATTCTGACATTACGTCTGGCTGCTATATTCACCACTAATGGGGCACAGGATATGAATCAATTACTGTGATGGCTCAAAGTTCTCCCACTCTGCTAGATGTTGCAGCTGGTGTGGTGACTGAAGTATCAGATACTAGTAGAAGTATGTGGCGGGTGTATAAGGGTCTAATATGCAAAGTTCTTATACTCGGTGATTTGTGCTTTAACTTGGTATTTCTCTGCTTGCTTGTCACCTTAAGTTACTTTCACTGCCAGTTGGTTTCTTTTTTATTAACAGTGTTAATCGCCGTAGCGTGACTGCAGCCCTGTTTATGTGCCTATGTCCCTGAGATTTTCTCAACTTTTGTCACTTTCAATTATAGCAGCTATTTCAGTCTCCTCTACCAGTTATTTACTCGGTCTCAGAAGGGGAGTGCATGCGGTGTTACAGCGGCTCATATATCTGTCAAAAAGGGCTCAGAAAGGCTCACCTTTGTATTATGCTGTTCCACTCTGCCTGATGATTGTTGGCAAGTGATCTAGTTTATTCGTTGAATCGGCTGGTCTGCATGAGGTCCGGTTCCTTCAGTGCTGTTTGCGATGCTGCGAGTGCTAACATAGGCCTCTGATGGCGTTCTGGCTCCAGTTCCGGTATAAGTTATGGCGCATCTTTTTAGGGAGTTCAGCAAAATAAGTGTTTAGGCATCGACTAACAGGTTGCAGCGTGCTGAAAAAGGGCTCATCCTTGAGCACAGATGTTTAGACTGCTTCATCTTCACTTCATTGTCCAAAGCTAAATATTCACTCAGAATAATTTTGTATTTACAGGGCATAATGCACGGAGCTCCGGTTTTACACTGCACTCATGGCAGCTTCCGGCTCCGCCCCCCATCATTGTGCTTTTTATTTTATTTTTACTCAGTAAGAAGAGAGATTCTTGCAGGAAAAAAAGTAAGATGAGGAAACCAGAAAATGTGTTACTGCTTAGTATTTATTAATATATTGTTACATTTATAGATGTTTAGTTCACTTGATGATGATGATGAATTTGAAAGAGGTGTGATTGTTGCTTTGCCTATTTATTATTATAGACACTAGCAACTGATGTTACTTACGGTTATACTATGGTTGTAATATTTGTTTGTGCGTCTGATCGTTTAGTGGTCAAGTTGTCAATTGACTTTTCTCATTTTTATAATGATATAATTAGGTCTATTGAGGATTGTTTGCTATGTATTAATGTCATAATATTTTAGCTTCAAATGAGTCCGTCTTATTTGCTGGATTGTCCTCACCTTTAGGTCATTTCTAGTCCTTTTAAATTCCATAGATCTTTCTCTCAATCGTCCCAGCTGACCTGCAAAGGATCATTCTTGTGCTTTGTTATTTAAATCAGAGCTGTGGTATCTCATTGTGTATGTTGCAAAGAAAACACAAGCTCCGATGTAGCTTTGTTTGTCTTCATTTATCTTGTGCTTCTTGATAGGAACTTCCACTTCAAAAGCTGAATGATTTCGTACCTGTCAAGTAGCTCCAAGTCTTAAGATGATTTGGGTCAGTTGTGACTATTAACAGAAGCTACTAGTGATTTGTACTCCTGTCTGTATCTATTAAAAACAGTACTACAAATCCACAGATGCTTTAGGAGGTTGACAGAGCATACTTACAATATCTCTGTGATTAGATAAGTTCAGAAAAAAGTAGCATTTGTGAAATATTTTTTGTATAATAAGGATGTAGTATAAAGATTTTAGGTGACCTTCAAAGCACTAAGATTTATGTACATGCTTTATATCCTGTGCTAGAAGTTCTTGATACCTAAACATTTGTGCTTTTAGATACATAAGATTATCCTGAACATATGTTAGACACCCAACCATCACTGATATTGCACTTGGATAAAATAAGCAATACGTGTGCCTTAGAGCAATGCCAAATTGTTTAAATCTTCTAAAGAACCTTTGATTAAAGAAAGGATATGTATCTTTTGGTAAACTAAATTACCCATGTTACCCTGTTTCTTTTACATATTCCTACTGTGTAACACAACATGCAGACCCCAGACTGCTCTGTCACATATTAGCAGTTCATTGAATGTTCCTTACAAAAGTATAATTTGAAGGCAGCATGTGTTAAAAAAGACAAAAACCACAACAACCTTTTTTTGGTGGAGGTTCTGCATAATTTTTATGACTACCTTAAAAAAACATTTTTGCCCAAGCACAATCATTTGCGCGCCACTTGTAATCTAGCCCATTATTGGTTAAGTGAAAAAGCCTACAATACATGAATCAGCCATCATCAAATCGAAATTAGCCATCATTATCTACTTTTTTATTTGGCCGCATATTATGTGCCTCTGTAAAGATCTTTTGAAAATCTTGAAAATCCTGCAATACACTAGTTTCTTTTTGCTGATTTATCTTACACTAATTTGAGTATATTTTGTTATGGATTGCATTAGGGTAGCAAATGAAAAAAAATATTCTGAAATACATATAATATGTTCACTTGTTAATCCTGATGGATCGGAAACAAGGCCAAATATAGAAATGAGTTGTTTTATTGTTTTTGTTATAGATCAGCAATACACATTATAGTAGATCTATCATATTCTACTCACCACACTAAGATGAAAATCTTACCACAGTAGTATTAAATGTTTACACTGCAGTAAATACATCTTAGTTACTCAAATACTTTTATGTTAATACTCCCTTATACAGTTACCTCCAATTTTGATCTATCTGGATCTGGAACTTAAATTATGTTGTTAATAATTTTGTTTCATATGTTGCTTCTGTAGTTGTTGTGCTCCTATAGAGCACATACATGCAGGTGCAGGGCACTTTTAAGAAACCAGTAGAAGGTTAATCAGCTATTGTTCAGTAAAAACATATTCTATGGCAATTGCAATACAAAGCAAAAATTATTGCACTATGACAGCAACATTTACTGTATGTACTGTATATAAAATATCTGACACTGGAGGCTTTGTAGTACATACAGATGGTAAGATTAAAATTAACATTCTCCTAAATTACATGTATTAATGGTTTTAGATTTTATAAACAAATGTTATGCTGCAGTTTATTTTTTAGTAAATAGTGCATAGTAAAATCTCAAAGAACTCTGCTGTGAGATCCCTATTTTTATCAGATGAAGCTGTTCATCTGGTGTCTAATGCAAGTAGTTCAATAACCTCTGAGATAGCACTGTAAAACTTACACCTAGATTTAGAGTT
>CAJPDP010434834.1:0-11990 GCA_905336975.1 Bombina variegata variegata
AAAATAAAACCTAACCTGAGTAACACTAACACCTACCTTACACTACAATTAAATAAATTCCCTAAATTAAATACAATTAACTAAATTACAAAAAAAATCAAAACACTAAATTACAGAAAATAAAAAACAAATTACAAGATCTTTAACCCTTTGAGTGCTAAGCACTTTCCCACCTGGGTACTAATATTTTCTAAGGTTTTTTTTATTTTTTTAATTCTTGAATTGTTTTTTTAACTTTTTTTTTATTTTTTTTACAATACTTACACTGTTGGAAAGGTTAGACGATTACCTTTCCAACAGTGGGTCTTGGGGGTTTGTAGCTGCTTAGATGCCTGAGATACAAGGTTCTAAGCAGCATGCCCCCGCCTCCTATACTTAACATTGTTAAGTATAAATAAAGTTGCGCGGTGACGTCATCACGTCATTGCGTGGTGACGTCATCACGTCATTGCGCGTGACATCACCGCGCATCATGTGAAGCCCCGGCGATGCCTGTCACTCTACAGGCACAATCCCCGGGGTAGGAGCGGTTAGGAGCCCACAGATCTCCCTCAAGGTGGGAGGGTGCTCATGACGGCTCTGAGCCGTCATTAGCACCAGAGTGAGAAACTCTGTGACGGCTCAGAGCCGTCATTAGCACTCAAAGGGTTAATATGCATACATAATACTTTATTTTATTATGTGTTTTGTTATACTTTTATTCTAGCCCAAACACTATGCTTCAGGTCTCATATCAAGCTAACGTTTTAGCTCTGTTATGTGTAGTGATTCAGCGCAACACTTAAAGGAAGAGTTTAGTCAAAATGTAACTTTCATGATTCAGGTAAGAGGTTACCCATATTGCCAAATGTTTCAAATTTCTGTTATGTGTTTCTTTAAAGTGAGAATATAGTTTAGTATCATTTGATTCACGTTCAATTTGTAAAATATGTTTGCGCATCCTATCTCTTAGTGGTCTATTTGTTTGACCAAAATACTGTAATTTACAGGAACATTGAATACAATCAGGGGTCAAGTCCTACAAAAAAAATTGTGGAAACTCACCAAGACTTTCACCCCCCCTCATAATTAATATTGTTTAAAGTGTGGGAACTCACCAAGACTTTCATCCCCCCCCCCCTCATAATTAATATTGTTTAAAGTGTGGGAACTCACCAAGCCTTTCACTCCCTCTCACAATTAATATTGTTTTATACACACACCCTTACATACACACACATATGCACATTGTATTTATATGTATATAATCTATACACTTTGGTTAATGAAAGCAAATTAAAACCAATTAAGGGTTGAATGGTTGCCTTTGGGCATGAGACTCCTCCTCTGTCACAGAGTCTCACCCACTTAATGTGCAATAGTCCTATTTCTGCTGTGGGGAGCCAAATAACCCCAGAGCAAGACACACGGAAATGTAAGCACCATGTGTTACACACAGTGCGGGGTGATCACACAGCAGGACGCTGACAGGCTTACATTTAGTGTATTGTAGGAAGTGTTACTGCCCATTACTAGAGGATTTCACTATCCCTCTAACCAGACTGTGCTCCAGCTCCTACTACCAGCAGCAGCAGCAGTGTTAACTGAAGCATTTATGTTCTCTTTCCAGAGGGAACTTAGTTCCTCCTGCAAAAGTAGTGCAGAAACTCCGTTCCCATGCGTTTCCACTCAACTTGAACCCTGAATACAATAAATAACGTTTTTATCTGTGCACCTGATTATTTCTTTGATTTTTGCATAATGCCCTGTATGTTGTGACCTTATTTATTTGTTTTTGTTACTGTGTTTGCATGCTTTGCATGTATTGCAAGGGAAAAGCCTGCTAATGTATCACCCCATATATCACAGTCTCTTTTAGTATTTTTACCCTTATATTCACTTGGTGAGAGGAATCTTTTCTTTCACTCCTCACATTCAGTCGTTGGCTAAATCCTGCCGCTTCCACCTTAAAAACATCTCTAAAATTAGCCATTTCCTTACACAAGGCGGCTCCCATCTTGTGGAACTCTCTGCCTCACTCCACAAGTCTCTCCCCTAGTTTTAAAAGCTTCAAACGCTCCCTAAAGAGAATACTGTTCAGGGATGCATACAACCTACACTAACCTTTCTTTATACCGTTTCCTCTCCTCCATTGCTATCCCCTTGAACCCCCTTAGCATGCAAGCCTAAGAGTCATACTGTTTGTAGATCACCTTCTTTAGAGCTGACTACAACAGTGCGACTCTTGGCAGGGCCCTCTACCCGTCTGATCCCTATAAATATTTCCTTGTATTCCACCTATGTTTATAGTGCTGCGGAACCTGTTGGCGCTCTACAAATAATGATAATAATAATAATAATAATAAAAAGTTTTTAATTTTTTTCGCCTTTTTAAAGATAACCTCAGGGTGATTTTTAACGCAATTTCCCAATAACTGGTCCTGTTTGATGTAGTGCCAGTGTTTATTTAAGATCTTTTTAATTTCGCAGTGTTGTGAACTATAATTTGTGATAAATGGTATGAACAATTCATCGTGGTTTTTAGTGCTGATCTAGTTATCTTTAGTTTTTAGAAGGGATTCTCTGTCAATATTTCTAATTTCACTTTTAGTGTTTTCTATTGCTTTAATGTTTTAGCCTTTTTCAATAAATCTCTCTGTTATAATTTGGGATTGAGTTTCATAGCTTTCTATCGTGGAGCAGTTCTTTTTTATCCTCATAAATTGACCTTTAGGTATATTTGACTTCCATTTGTTCAGGTGACAGCTCTCATTATGGATATAGTTGTTAGCGTCAATGGTTTTGAAATAGGTTTTAGTATATAGTTTCTTATCCATTACTTCTATCTCTATATCGAGAAAGTGAATTTTGTGACTGCTATCTACATAGGTGAAGCTAATACCCATATTATTGGTATGTATGTCTATCATGAATGTTTCCAATTCAGTTCAATATGCCCTCTCCAAACAAAAAATATATTATGGATGTAACAGCAATAGTGTACACGGTTCGCTCCCCAGGGGCCTCCTTCAATGACCTGTTCATCCGAGATTGGCATAACTCGGAGCGAACCTTGTGCCCATTGCCGTTCCTTTTATTTGCAGATACATTTCTTCATTGAATAAAAAACTATTGTTGTTGAGAATAAATTCTATACATTTGAGTAAGAAATCATTGTGTTCCGTGGGTAATTCTATGTCTTTATCTAGGAAATGTTTAGTTGCTGCTATTCCAAGAGTGTGAGTAATGTTAGTGTACAAAGAGTTGACATTTCATGTCACTAGGATGTAGTTATCTAGTCATATTATATCTTTAACTTTGATAGGAACTGGGTTGAGTCTCTCAGATAGGCTGGTAGTTCAGTAACATACTTTTGGAGGAAATGGTCTACATACTGTGACAGGTTTGATGTTAATGACTCTATTCCCGATATTATGGGATGGCCCGGTGGTTTATGGAGGTGTTTGTGAATTTTGGGTATAAAATAAAAAGTTGGGGTTCTTGGGTATGTGATGGTCAAAAATGAATATTCCGAATTGAGTAGAATGCCTGTTTCTTTGGTCTCTTTCAATATCCTATCTAATTTCTGTTCTTGTGTTTTAAAAGGCTTACTTTTCAGTTTTCTGTAAGTGGTGGTGTCATTAAGGTCAGTCTGCCTGCTTCTTCTAGATAGTAACTAGTGTCCATTATAATGTCTGCTGGTTTTAGTATTATATCTTTATTGGTCTGTAATTCTTTTAATGTTAGTTTCTCACTTTTACTCAAATTCCCATTAAAGGGTTTAGATTGATCAAGTTTTTCTAGATCTTTCTTAATATTCGGTTCAAACAGTAAAATATGTTCACTTTTCTCTTGAGTGGTAAAACAAGTTTATCTGGAATTGAAATTAGTATGTGTAAATTTATTTACATGTCCCTGAGAGATCTTTTTTCTAAGGGGTTCTTTAAGAAATGCCTTTTAAGTGCTAATTTACAAATATATTGATTAATATTTATTAGGGTCTCAAATTTGTTGATTTTGCAGGATGGTGCGAAAGATAATCCTTTACTTAGTACTTTTTTTTTGTTTTGTTAAGTGTATATTTACTCAAATTGAATATGCCAGTGTATATTGTTTCTATCTTTTCAGTGTTTTGTTTAGTGGTTCCTCTACCTCTCTTACCTCTAATCTTCTTTTGCCCCTTTGGTTTCTTTGGGGTTTTCCTGTTTCGGTTCCCATTTGTTCTTTTGGTATCCGTACTTTTGTAGGGGAGTTCCCTAAAAAAACTTCCTCAGAGGAATTGGCTTCTAGGAATTCATCCTCTGAGAAATTTCTATTGTGAAAATGTCTACTATTAAAGTTTGGTTTGGGGGTGTGTTGTAGGGGTAGATATTTGTTTTGTAATGGTACCCTCCAGTTTTGATTATAATTTCTATGATTCCTACTGTGGTATGATTGTTTATGGTCATAGTATTGATTCCTATTAGAATTCTCATTATAGCTGGGGTATTGGTTCCTAGAGGTGTTTTCATTCCGGTTAGAATAATATTGTCTATCAGAGTGTGATTTGTGATATTGGGGGTTGTAATATTTTTGTTTTTGGTGATAAGAATCATAATATCTATTTTGTGTTCTGTAGTCAGGTGTATAATTTTTTATATATATACCACTTTTCATAAGTGTATACTTTTTTTAAAATATATATATTCCTTTATATATATATATTTATATATACTATTTTTTATATTATGTTTTATAAAGTATTATTTATCACTTTTAATAAGTAGACGTTCACTACTTTTACAATTCGCTACCCTGCAACAAGAGATCCTCTTTAAAATATAATTATGAAGTTACTCCTGCACTAAGAGACATTCACACATAACACTCGTTATCTCACTACATACTATACTTAGTTAACTTATTACCCACAACAATACTTCAGCTATACTATCACATTTTCCTTTTCCAACTTGGGTGACAAATAACCATGACGTTTATAATACGGTATCATTACACTAATTGTATCATAACACTAATTCTATGTATACTATGCTTTGTCTTTAAATTTCTGTTATTGAATCATATACTGATAAACTATTAACAGGTGGAATACAAATGTTCAATCAGGTGTATTCACCAACACCGCATCAGGATTGGTTAGATCAAACTAAATAGCAACCAATAGAGAAGAAGATCAGGAACATTGAAATACATTTAAATCTGGATTCCACATTAAGTGAGCATCTTGATAAAGGCCTGAAAGGCTGAAACACGTAGATCTGCTCACTCTAAACTGCACAACCTGGGCTTTGATAGTAGGACAGGTGCATTAGTCACTTTGCTTGCTACGAGTGTACTATACATGCGTAATCCCTGCCCCAGCATCTATCTGTAGCCTTTTGATCTATATTCTAATCATTCTACTTATAGGTGCATTAGTCACTTTGAATTCCACGAGTGCACTATACATGCGTAATTCCTGTTTTAGAACCTCCTTCTAACCAACAGTTCTCTCAACCACAATTAAGATGGACTCTGGAATATGAATATAATTGCTTTCTAGAGGCTTTATATATATATAATCTCTATCCAGCATGGAATAATCGCTCCTGGATTGGCTGAAATACTAGCCATGTGATCATATAACCACAGTTACACAGCATAACTCACCGTCTGTATTTGCACTGATCAGATAAGACTGAGTAAACACAAACAAGGTACTTTTTATCCAGTTTGTGCACCATAGAGAAACATTCTTTTTAATAACAGAGACTCTTGGACACCCTCTTTCGCATATTTTGGATATGTGGTTTTGTGCTAGATACACACTGAATATTTGCTACGAATTGACCATACACAAGGTATATATAGGCAATATTTAGTAAACCCATTGAGTACAATGTTGCACTGATACTTTTAAGATTGATATTTTTAATATTTTTAAGATTGTTACTTTTGCTACAATACTATTGTATAGCTTGTCATTTTCTTTGATGCCGGTATCAGTTTTCTATTTTATATGTTATTTTATTATTATTTTTAAGATCACAATTAATATGGAATAAATTGCATCCACTTCTTTTGCAAACCTATTTTCATTTCATTTTTATATACTGTTTCTCCATATATACATATACTTATAGACTAATATTCTGATATAATATCTCTTTATTGTTTGATTCTAACACGGATACAAATTACCCAATATTTGTTCTAATTTTCCTAAAGGAGATCTCTTTTTGCTTTCGTTAGCGCTGACCTTTTTTTCTGTTTTTCAATGGGTAATAAAAGGATTATCTATCTTTTTAAACAATAAAAATTCTGGAGTAGACTGTCCCTTTTAAATCAAAACTTGTAATTTTAAACAATGTTTTGCATGGCCACTGTATCCATTGATAGTATATGTTGATTTAAAGGGATGTTGGCTTCACTAAACATTCTCTGGTTATTCTGTTTTACTATGGACTTTTAGTACCAGATTTGCATGCTAATCTTACTGCTGTTCCGTGACAAAACTCTCTTAAAATTGCATACGCTGTCTTAAACAAGAGTTTATTGTTAACGTCCATGTCCCTTTAAGGCAATAGCTATCTTGTTTTTAATTAGAAACTGTCCTTCCCCCTCATGCTGTACGATTTGTAGTTCTTAACAAACCATTGACAGTGGGATTATATTGTTTCCATGCATGTTATTACCAGGCATACTGACAAACTATTATAATGGAGCAATAAAAATACCTGCATTTAGAGCTGGAACCAATTGTGAAGGAGTAGAGCAGTTTTCAGTTTTCAGGGAAATGTAAAAAAACACAGCACATACAATAAATGGATCCATTTGCAGCATAATGGGGGTGCAACACTTGCATTTGTAGGTGTATAGCACCCCCCAGCACCGCCATAGATGTGGCACTTAGCCAGAGGTACAATTTAGAACCAGGTGTATAAGCAGAATGATGAGACAGATACTTAAGTTACAGCACAGTTCCAATATCTAGAAACCAGAGCATCAGTCCAATAAATGTGTATCTTATTCAAGGGGTAAAACAGATAACGTTTTAGTCTTGGTGCCAAAGACAAGGTCAGAGGTAATGTCAACAAAACGCAAGCACTTACAAAATCTTGTTAGAAGTCCAATAATCAGCAAAAAAAAGTCCATGGAGCCTACTCATTACTTCTTAGCTCGTGCAGCAGAGGATTTCCCCACAGCAGAGCTCCTGACTCTTCTTTGTCTCCTGATAGTAGCATTGTGCATTTGGCTGTTTCGTTATCAAAGAATGCTGAAAATGGCCGCTGCCAGTGGCATTTGGCTCTTTTCAGAGCCACAATTCCTCTTGTGAAAGTGCAACACACAAAAATCTGGTTTTGCACAGATCTTTATCTGTTGCACTTTCACAAAACAATAGAATGCACATGCCTAACAAATAGCGTGGTCCCTAGCATGCTTAGGCAGTTGAAGGCTCCTATACACAGCACATTTCAGACCGTGCTGCCATGGAGCAGCATTAAGAACAGCTGCTGACAAGGAAAATATTAACCCCCTCCCTAAGAGTAAGATCTTATTTCTTCCTCTTGAGTAATGTTTGTATATTACATGTGGTGGGCAAATGTTGTAATTTTGGCATTAAAATTGTAGAAAAACTGTTCCCCATTTTTTGTCATTTGATTGTTTCTATACATTAAATGATAACATTAAAATATTGAATGTTACATTTAAATATCAAATATTACAATTTGAATATTGAATATTTTTGGGATGCTACATTTTAAAATGTATTCTAAATACTATTAATAATTTGTATTCTCCAAAAAGATGAAGTACTGCCTCTAGACTAGTGACAGAAACTGATAGAAAAATTATACCAATACCAGCATAATACCAGAATGATCATTCTGCTTTACTGAGTAAAAAAAATACTGAGCTGGTCTCTGGTAGGTAAAGCACAGAAGACTGCTTAGAGACATAAGAACCTGGGCAATTAGTCTGACCCTGCAAAGGTAGTCAAAGAAATGTATAGCCCTGGCCAATATAATACCCTGGAATTGTCTTTACAATAACCGCCAGTTTAATGAGCAACATATATGTTTTTAGAAAGAGCATTATTAATAAATAAAAGCTTATACTAATAAGGGCAGTTAGGGAAGCAGACTTCAAATTGTAGAAAATATTACCCAATGCTCCTCAGAAACAACTTTTGGATTGTTGAAGCAATTTAATTGATCTGTGGTTAACACTTTGTAGAGTAATAATTTCTTGCACCAATTGTTAAGAATAGTATTGCTGAGTCTATATTATTATATACTAAGACTGTGCAATTGATCACATGATCCTCCAGTGGGGCGGACCAGGAAGAGTCCCCCTAATGCGTCACTGGCTCACATTTGCAACTTTCATGTCACTGGACAGGATGTGAGTTACACCTCCCTTACCTGCTGTGATTGGCTGGTTCTGTAACTGTTACTCATCTTTGTGCTTGCCCCTCAGCTGGTGCCCAGTACTGGTTTATCTTTTAGCTGTGTCCGGTACTTGCAGCCCAAGCTTGTACCATGGAGCTAACCTATCAGGAAATCAAGACAGCATGCTAGATGCCAGAAGAGGTAAGTCCTGAGCATCACTGTTTCATTAGTAATAGTTATTTGTAGACGTGTTTTGCAGTGCTGGTATAGAACTATGTGAGAGCTGTGAGGCTGCTGCTTTAGAATGATATCTGCCTCACTATCTGGTACCTTCCTGTTATAATGTTCTGAATGCATCAGCAAGAGTGATACCAGTATGAAGTTTTTTTGTTGTCATGGAAATGCAGCAAGCCATTACTTCTGCTGGAGACTGTGCATGTGCAATAAGCTTTCTCAGCTTGGCCATTTGTAATTGTAGGAGTTGTTACTGCTCACATGCTTATTGCATGGCTAGTGGTGTATGTGCTCTTATGTAGTTATGTTATTTAGCAAGAACAATATGGCACAAATATAACTTTAACAAAACATAATATGGCTATAAAATGATTTACTGTGTTATTTTATCGTTTGTTCTAACATAAGAAAAATATCTCATTTTTATATTTCCTACACAAAATGCTGCTTTTTTCCAAATGAAAATAAATAAATAATAAATATGCTGTGGTGATTGAATTGTTATCAATTTCCTTCCAGTGAGATTTATTTGATAATGAGATTTTTTGGCTTTAGAATAAGTAGGTGCTGGTCAAGGTCTGCTGCTTTTTATTCTTTTTTTTTAATTAGTGCTAAACAGACCTCCAAGCACTAAAGGGACCCTAAGTTATGTTATGGAGGCAGCAAATACTAAAAATATAAAATGGAGGATTAGTTACAGCTATTGTCAAAGAGATGATAAACCCAAGTGCTTGTTTCCTAACCCCAAACTTCCCTGCTAGTTTATCATAAAGCTCGCAATTTCATGAGAGATTTCCTAGCTAGATTTTATTTCTCTAGAAAATATATACAAATACATACATACAAATGATGGTAATGGGTTACACTGACAATATCCAGAAACTCTCTGATGCAGCTGTATATGCAACACACCCGTGCTTAACCCTTAAAATTAGCACAATTTACGATAACCAAAATCACTACCTGTTTCAAAAAGCTGCAGGTGTGTGTTAACAAATAACAAACAGTTCAAATGTAGGCGTATATATGCATAAAGTATATGGTTGACAGAAAAAACCTGTACCGATGATAAGTCATAAGTAATGTGAATATTCACCACTTGTTATCCAGTTTCAGCATGATAGCTATTACAGGTTTCTTCATAGAAAACAATCTTCTTCATAGAAAACACTTAGCACATCCAGTTCATGTTAATAAAACATAGCTTTT
The DNA here is from genome assembly GCA_905336975.1 of Bombina variegata variegata. NCBI lineage: Eukaryota > Metazoa > Chordata > Amphibia > Anura > Bombinatoridae > Bombina > Bombina variegata. Next base: position 9,798 of record CAJPDP010434834.1, read on the forward strand.
ATTTAAAAACTTGAAAAATAAAAGTGTACAGACCTGGATTGTGTTCTATTAGTTGTACCTTGTACAGTAATAAATACCTCCGACCATCAGTGATGCACTAGACGCGTTTCGCCATAGCTTTATCAATAGTTATTTACAGTGTAAACTAAACCGCCAACTTTTAAACATCCCTCTAATCACGTGACCTCCATTCAGAAGACGGAAGCCTTGTTTCGGTCACATCTTATCCAATTGCAAAAAGCAGGACAAATACTCAACAGTTGCTATGTCGATTTTCTGTCAAGGCACTGAGTCTATTTACTTTTGATATCTACCGCAACATTGTATCTGAAGTTCTAACATAAAGTATACAACGAAAATCGCATATAAACTTACATTTACAAAGAGAATATTTTCTGCTCCTGCTAGAGTATTTAAAAATGTTTAAAAAATAATAAAGAAGGAACTGAAATGAAGAAGTTAACGGACTTAACTTGTTCATTTCAGTTCCTTTATTATTATTCTTTATTATTTTTTTAAACATTTTTAAATACATTTTTAAATTGATTTTTTTCATGTTTTCAGCTTCTTAAAGGGATACTTTAAAGGGATACATTTTTCATGATTCAGATAGATCATGACATTTTAAGCAATTTTCTAATTTACTCCTATTATCAATTATAATTTGTTCTCTTCCTATCTTTATTTGAAAAAGCAGGAATCTAAGCTAAGGAGCCGGCCCATTTTTGGTTCAGAACCTGAGTTGCACTTGCTTATTGGTGGCTAAAATGTAACTACCAATCAGCAAGTGCAACCCAGGTGAATGGTTAGGCTTCTTAGCTTAGATTCCTGCTTTTTCAAATACAGATAGCAAGAGAACAAAGAAAAAATAATTATAGGAGTAAATTAGAAAGTTGCTTAAAATTGCATGCTGTATCTGAATCATGAAAGAAAACATTTGGGTTTACTATACCTTTAACTGCAAAGGGCTCCCATTTTTATTAGATAGTTTTATTTATTTAATTATTTATTATTGAGTGTAACTGTACATTTTAACCTGAGCACAATTAAATTGTGTTTGAGTGAACATGTTTACTTTCAACTTGTAATACGTCCACTATTTCCAACTTACGCAAACATCTGACATATACCCACTATCGCTTGTGCACAACTGTTAGTGCGCCACTTATAATCTGGCCCTATGGTGGTAGAGCTCTCCTGCTTGCCTGAGTGTTATTGTATGCATGCCAGCTACTCAACATGGAAAACTATCTTTGCTTTAGGAGATTTTTAAGATTAATTTAAATTATTAATTTAGTCAGCTGATCCATTTCCTATTTAATCCATTGTTTAATAATTACTTAAACTAGCTAACTAAGGTTTGAAAAATAATTAATTGTATTATACATTTACATATAACTATAAAAACAATTAGGCTCACTACATATAATATATGGATACCTTATTGGTGAATAATTTACAAACAGCTACATGAAACAATATGTTTTAGAATATAATAAAATAATAATAAAATCTTATGAACAAAAAATAAATTAACAGTATTATAAAATAAAAAAAATAGTTTGGAAAACACAAGTTCATCCTTTTTCCTATTTTTCTTTATTCAGAAATTCATTTTTTTATTACATTTAAAAAAATTTATTTTATTTCTTCCTCTTTCAGTACATAATTAATTAAGTGACTTTAATCCTTTCTCAGTAATTGTGCAGCACTCATTTTACAGAAACTGAACTAAAAAACAATTTGTAAATTTGTTACAGTGATAAATTATATATAGTGTTTTAAATCCCATTTAATTTTCACTGGACTTAATTGGATGCAAATTGGCTAATGTTAATCATTAGATATGACTAATTAAAAACAGAACTTGTAGGTAATGATATGATTATTGGAGGAAATAAATGAAGCAGATCAGGTCGTCCTTTACTTTGGGGACTCGTCACTTGTGCCTGAGCCTCATTAAATTGTAACATGTGAAGGTGCCCTGCTGCTATGCACTGCAGGGAAGATGTACTTAAAAGGAACTTAAAGTAATGTATGAGGTCAATGTCTCGGGAAAGTCAAAACATTGCAGTTGTTCAAGGAGTAAGCCATTTAACAAATTAATCTCTGAACTCTAAATTAAAATACAATTATTTAGAATTAGCTACAGAAAAACTAATGCTGGCTAAAAGGAATATATATATATATATA